>CAMPET010000220.1:98615-113487 GCA_946803715.1 Beroe ovata | reverse complement strand
TGTGTGTGTGTGTGTGTGTGTTTGTGTGTGTGTGTGTGTGTGTGAAACTGAGCTTTCCTAAGTTTGGGTCGTAAGTTTGACCTGACAATTCCTAAGTTTGACAATAAGGTGGAACATGACAAAACGATACCTGTAACAGACAGTCGACAGTTCGGTACCTCCTGGTTCCACACTCATTTCATCCCGCCACATGACACCAATCACTCGATTGTCATTCATTGTTCATTACAGGAATATGTGCTATGTTTAATCTAATATCCGATAGTGGGGTCAGGCAAGCCTCCATCATCGTACACAGTTCAGGAGTGCACTCAATGGGGGATACCAGTGTCCACTTTTTACAAGTAGTATTGGAAAATCTAAATTCGTAACCAGATGACTGATGAGAACATGGTTTGGATGGCTGTCTCATCACAACCCCATCATACATGTGAAACTGGAAGAGAATGGATATTTTAGCCACAGGGTCCCGATATGCCTCAACACTCCTGCGCCTCTAACAATGCTCCTTCATCAAACAAACAACTGCTTGGTGCATATAACTTGGCTACCGGGAATACTTCAATCCTATTGGTTGATGAGTGTCACGTGTCTTCACCATTTCTCAACTAGCAGCTTGGATATGTCGAAGACACAAACTGTGAGAATATTCGACGAGACAGATAAGAGAGGACGAAACCTGGGAAGCAGCTGTTTTCAAAAAATGATCAGAAACCTCGCTTTATATGCCCGAATATAACCGTTTCAACAATTATACAAGCTTTGGTAGAAGAAGCAGTATCCCATCGTAAGCTCTTTCCGACCTATTGCTGTCCAGTGAACCGACTTAAATGGGGGAAATTCGAAACGACACAATTCAAGAGAAGGACTTAATCATCGCTCATATCCAATGGGAAAATGGCATGTGACATCAGTGCTTGTGATCTCGACGCGGAATACCTGGGACTTTGTTCATTTTCGAGATGAGTATGGGCGTGTTTTCCCCAAAATGAACAGTCTGCCTAATCTCCGATACCTATTTACTTCTCCTCTAGCACTTGTACTTTGCACGTGTGAGCTCATGTATGGTATAGGAGCACTCTATGTACATGGCAGGTGTTGTTTTCTACATCTGGTCACATGCATGTCTATTGATGGGGACAATTACTGCACGTGTCGTGTGTATGTTGCTATGTAGAACCTGTTACCATGGTTACACTAATGTGTTGTGTGTATGTTGCTATACAGAACCTGTTACCATGGTAACACTAATGTGTTGTGTGTATGTTGCTATACAAAACCTGTTACCATGGTAACACTAATGTGTTGTGTGTATGTTGCTATACAGAACCTGTTGCCATGGTAACACTCTGGTGTCGTGTGTATGTTGCTGTACAGAACATGTTACCATGGTTACACTAATGTGTTGTGTGTATGTTGCTATACAGAACATGTTACCATGGTAACACTCAAGTGTTTTTGGGTCCTGTTATCATACACAATCATCTATACACAGGGGTTTTGACTTGTGAGAATTGACATGTCACTGTCACTCATGGTATATACGCATTATTTCTGTGATACATGCGCTAAGTGGGTTTGAGGAGCTGCAAGCTAGGAATTCTGTTATGCTTTCCTTAAACTGAACTGAATAATGTCTGATGTGAGCAAGGTAAACTCAATGTTTTTAGCTTGGTCCTTAGTATATATTCCAATTTTCATGTTGTTTATTGACATATGCTCAAAACAGTAATATGGAAAATGGAAATGTGCATAAAAATGGAGCTGGTTCTCTGTGTAGAAATCATCGATCCTGATCCCTCTACACCATACCATTACATTGACTATTGAGGGACGCTATTCTCCCCTTATCAGTAAACACTGAATATAATGATTAATGATGTTGGTTTGTGTGTGTATGCGTGTCTAGCTTGGCACCCTCCCATTTGAATGAACCTGTGCATGCATTCTGCATTGTTTGCTGCATCATAATGCCGTTGGAGGGCGGGGCTTCGTATACTAAACCTAATTCCCATGCAAAAACTAAGACAGGGGTGATTATACCCTTGGATTCGAGCCAAATCACTGCATTTCACACAATACCCCACTTCGGAGTGATCTGCTTCAGCATTGCGCCTCTGAAATCACACTGTACATAGAGCTAGCTCTGCTTATCACACACACACACACACACACACACACACAAGTAAGAGACAGAGCGTCGCATGGCTGAGACATGTCATTGACAGTGATGTCTGTTATAAACCACACACACGTACACATACACAAAAAGCTGCTGCACCCACACGGACATGTAGTAATGACTATTGACTGTCAGACTGCATTGTGTGAAGTGATGGGGGAAGATGGAGGGGGGGCGAGTGCTCCCTTATTCCTTAGCAACTACACTAATGAGACGGCGTTGTCATGGTAACTATACAAATATATACACGAATAGTCACGTGACTACCGACCCTTGGCCAATGCTCGTACAAAACTACGCTGCATGTAAAGAAATGGTAGGTATACCCACGCTGGAGAAGAGAAATGCTGGAATTCGGAATTATGATATTACGCAATTTATAAATTGTATACAAATGCTATAATTTGGTAATTCCCAATCACAAAATTGGTGTGAGCACGTGCTGGTAATTGTGTGTGCGCGCACTCTCTCTGCATAACACACATACACATGTCCTAATGATTTGACTTTTTAGAGTCTCATCGTTAGATAATCTGTCTTTATTATGTTGAAATTGCTTATTACTGATTAGTAAACTGCATGTTCTCCTATAATACACCACTCTATTAGTCTCCTTCTTCTCTTCTCATACGTTACTCTTCTTCCCCATACTATTCTGCGTTTTACATGCGTAACGGTCAGTACGTGTTACATTTTACATGCGTTACGGTCAGTACGTGTTACATTTTACATGTGTTACGGTCAGTACGTGTTACATTTGAAATGTGTTACGGTTAGTTACGGTACATTTTGCTATCTAATTTGAGGGTCCTTGAATCTCCATTCTCGTGTCCTGTGGCTCTTTCATTTTTTTAGCCTACTTCCCCTTCCTGTATTACGTAAGAATTTGATTCGCTGAGCTCGTGTAAGATATGTTACTTTCTGTTTGTCTCTGTGTGTGTGTGTGTGTGTGTGTGTGTTTGTGTGTTGTGTGTTTCCATGGTTACACCCCATGAGGGTGTGCGGTGTGTTACACTTAACACACCATCGATTTCCGTTGCCAACTTCTCCTGAGGCTGAGGCTACATGTCGTGAGTGTGAGAGAGGGAAAGTGTGAAACATGAGATACCGATTGAGAACATGGGATCGCTGAGCTGTTCCAGCGAGCAACTCTATGGTAGTTCATGATAGTGCAGTGTATCTATGATTGGGATTTGGGGGTTCTACCCTCCATCAATGAAATAGCTATAGCCTACTGCGGATAGCGTATGGGTTAGAATCATAGTGAACCACTCCTCCTAATTCTGCTCACCCGGTGATCTACAGCTCACTAATTCACCATCTCGGATCATGATCCCCAACTCCACGGTCAACGTGCTTCATCCCGCACTTCCCATGGGTTCACACGCTATTTATTATTCCGGCAGAGCTATCGCACGCTCTATTTATCATAGTTCTCACTCTATATTTCCTAGTAGCTTAGTAATGGTGGTGTGAACAGGCGATGATCGTACAACCTATCTGTGGAGTTGCTCGTCGGATTAACACCGGTCCTTGGTATTGAGATTAATTAACAACTATACGCCTGCACCGTGATATATATCCAACTACGCGCGGTGAGAGAGAGGCCAGGAGAGTACTTAAAATTCGTCTAAAATTATCATATAATTGCCTAATGACGCCAATAAATATCAGCCCAGCACGTCTTGGGAGAGGGAAGTACTTGACAATGGGAGAAATTTTGCCGCGGTAGAATCAAAATTGTGAATGGTGGAGGATTTGTGCGCTGGTGTGCTGAATATAGTGAATAAAGATTAAGTAAATATTGAAAATTGGATGAGTGTGGTGAGGATGCTGTCCGATTGGGTAGATGTGGCTAGATACTCATGGTTATGCTCAAATATGGTTCATTACCAATATCATGACTATGGATGAAACAACTATTGTCTTTCGTATTTGTTATAAAGGCGTTTCAGACGAAGGGCCTAACTTTTCACGTTATACCAACGAAAATCGAGTCCCTTTCTTCTAGGATGCACAAACTCACTGTCATTGTGAAAAATGGATGCGAACTATTTTCAACTGTAGTACGATAGTTCAAACTTATATCATTAGGCATTACTGATACTCATATGTCGAGCCTCACAAAATGAGATCGGTTTCACTGGTTTTATGGTCATTTACATCTTTCTAGATCGTTTCCTATGCTATGGTATACTGCCAGCAAACCCCCTCATTTACCCCCCCCCGCCTGAGGTTTAACCCCCCGGCCCCCTCAAAAAGCAGCTTATTATAAAATCTCAGCGTTGTACTCACAGCCTGGTCCTTTGGGAGCTAGTGGTCGGGGTGGTAGCCACGCGTGCTTTACCATGAAGTCCATCCTCCGTTTGGCGGGATCGTCATCCAGAATTCCGAGACACGAGTTAGCACAGTACTCACTCTTGGGAACAACAGACGCCGGAACTAGGGCATGTGGCGAGGATATCCCGCCGTTCTGCTGTGGCATCATGGAGGTGCACGAAGTGGCGTACTGGGAGTCATGGGGTGGCGGTGGTGGCACAGAGTTGTCCCCCTCCGGTTGAGGAGGTGGCGGGATGTGGCTGTGCGGCGGGTACGGGAATGGCGCGGGTGGCGAGCCGTTCGTTGACGAGATTTGAGAAGGAGCGGGGATGCCTGGTCCCTCGGAAAACTGGGGCCGCGATACTGCGGGTATGGGCCCCGGGCCCCCAGAACTGGTGATAATGTCCTGAATACTGAAGTTGTAGGGCGAGTTGTAGCTGTATCCATCGGGTGGATAGCGGCTGTCGGGGAAACACTGCGTCAACAAGAGGGAATCAATCCGGAAATCGGGGCTCTGCATCTCGATCATAGGTGTGGACGCGATAATGTGGTGTGATACACACTAATCAAACGACGGTGGGGAGTAATTGGTTACTGCTATGGAGCCTCGCCAGGCGCGGTAACAACAAGAGCCGCTCACGCGCCGCACCTGCACGTAGGATCACGTGACCGTGCGCGTCACGTGACGTGAACGCCGCGCGCACGTGGGCAGACTAATGGCTCTCGCAAGAGAGGAGAGAGAGAGGATAGTGTCTCCCGGATATCTTAGCGTAGTAGTAGAAGTACAGAGGGGGATTGTGTGTGTGTACAGATAATATTTCCAGAATGTTTTGCTCGCCGCCTGCGTGTGCATTGTGCGCGGAAGACGGAAGGGCGGGTTTGTGTGTGTGTGTGTGTGTGTGTTTGCGTGTTTGTGTGTGTGTGTATGTGTGTGTATGTGTGTGTGTGCTTGTGTGTCACCAGCTGTCAGAAGACGTACCCTGATATACGAGTTCAATTACCTGAAACATTGCAGATTTGATGTCATTAGTCAAATTGGGATCTCTAAGAACTTCAGCGACTCATGGAGCTTCTCTGTTAAAATGAGAACTTTTATTATGATTGATTACTGAAAAGAACCTAATTGATAAATTTTCACATGACTGTACATTGCATCTCATGTCAGAAGACGATTTTCCCAATTTTAACCCCACACCTCTCAACTCGAGCAAATCCTTCCCCCTCCTTGTTCATTGAACGTGAATGAACGTGAAATTAACCATGTTCAATTACGTCTTTTTTCGGGTTACTCCACCCACCCTTTGTTCTTCTCATGGATGTTTGCTTTAATTCAGAATCTAGGTTGAATCAGCTAGATTCTTCATGACATATATTTTAGTATCTTGAACGAGCTATCTATCCCCGAATCTTCTCCCTCATCGAGTGTAGAGATGAACACGTGAACACACACACACAGTGACCACGTGTTGATCATGAACTCTGCTCCTTCATAAATGTCACTCACACGGGAAAAACCTCCGCCTTTTCGTTGGAAAGTGCCATGAGGCGTTGATGCAATGTTGATTAGCGGAATGAAGACGTTCATAATCTGTGATACAACAGCAGGGTTTAATAGTAATGAGTTTTGTGTAGAGGAAGAGAGAGGGGGTAAGTGTGTGTCGTGTGAGGATAGGGTGTGATCTCAAAAACAGTCCTGTCAGATTTTGATGAGGACTGGAGTCACAGTGTCTATGTGTGTGTCTGTGTGTCTGTACTGTGTCTGTGTGTGTATGTGTCTGTGTGTCTTTGTGTGTCTGTATGTGTCTGTATGTGTGTGTGTCTGTTTCTGTGTGTATGTGTGTCGTGTCTATGTGTACATATAACGAGGCGGTTGTCATAGTAACAGGAGACAGGAGTGGTTGTCATGGTAGCAGGTATGGTTGTTATGGTAACAGGAGTGGCTATCATGGTAACAATATATGTGTGTATTGTAACCATGGTATCCATGTCCATCTGCTGTCTATACTCCAGTGTGATTGTCACTTATGTTAATTCAGTAATGAATAATTCAGAAATAATGACAATTGATGAGCACAGATGGCGGTGCTCATCAGTCATCCTGATGATGATCATATGATGATATAATGATAAAATGATATAATGATCCTATAGTTATCATATTTGAGCCTGGGTCCGCGGCACACTCATTCCAGTTCTGTAAACGCTCATTATTTCTTGTCTCTACTCGAGGTGAATCACTATAGTTCCCCATATTCTGTTTTGTCTTCGTCTGTCAGTCTATAGTTCAATCCTTAGTTTATCCTGATCAGTATTCTTGTGGAAATTTTCAACCTTGTTCCTGCCGTTTCTCCAATTTGCAAAACAATTGAACACGTGAAGTGTGTAACTATTGAAAATGAACCCCTCCCATTTCCCAAAATCCTCGCTCTGACCCCCTCACTTATAGTTTAGTGTTCCGTAACTATCTGAGTTTCAGTCGTTGCAATGACAAGGGACCCAGCGTGATTATTATCTCAGAGTTAAAATAACTTGAACAGCTCTTGATTGTCTTTAGTAGAGAAAACACCAGAATCAACACACACCTGTCTCTTTTACAACACCCCTTTCCGATTGGTGTCGTAACATTTCCACCTCTGTTATTGGTTGTTATTGGACACGTGTCACCTTGCAAGATGGTGTCTGATTGGCTGAGAGAAATAGCACGCCTCGTCGTTCATTGGCCAGTGTTCCACACACCAATCGCTGATTTTCATTCGCTAGTGTCACCTATCCCCCCACCACACACACACACACACACATCTTCTCTCTTTTTGAGCTGTAACCGCATGGGAATGTTTCCATACAAACTGTTACTGTTACCGACTGATCCACGGAAAACACGGGAAGTGATTAGTGTAATTTAGCGTACAAAAGCCACGTATAGTTGTAGTAGTACACGTTACAATAATCATTCAGTGATGAGAATCCTCAGTAATTACACCAATTATTACGAGTGACTCATGCAGTTGGATTAGAAGATGTATTGCATGTGTTTGATAAATGTTGATGATGTTTCTCCAGAAGCAAACTACCTACTTTCAGAGTCCTATAATTAAAGTCATTTCTCGTAAATTCCATGTGTTGTTCCAGTGTTGTTCCAGTGTTGTTCCAGTTTCACCTCAATTCTCGGTATAAGTTGGAAGCAAGCATGTAATGGGGTGTCAAGTTGACCCCAAATTGGTAGCTGCTGGTCTATGAAATGGTGGACTGCTAACCTCCTCTCTCAAATTTGTGGTGAATCGCTTGATTGATACCGGAGTCAGTAGTAACAAGGTGCATTCCGAGCTATTATATGTGGGAATCACTATCCGGCTTGCTTCCTTAATTACCAGTCAATTTAATTGGCGGTGACTTGTACACAGCACACGTGATATCACGTGACTACCAATAGCACGTGACCCAGTCAGTGTGTGTTGGCATGGTAACACGTGACCCAGTCAGTGTGTGTTGGCATGGTAACGGACCGCACTATTCCCACATAATTGTACTGAAAAGAGAATCCGGGAAGAGAGAGAGAGGTTGGACCAATGGAATACCCCTTGGGGTGAGCAGGAATGGTAGCGCAGGCATCTCCCCCGCACACATCTATAATTATAGTCGGGATTAAAACCATTGGTCAGCATCATGTCACGTGATCTACCACGTGACCTCTCTCTCTCCCCTCTGATCTACGGTGGGGGATTGTTGGTAGGGACTATATATATGATCGGATATGGCGGCGGGGACTTGCAATCATTAAGTATTTTACCATGGAGGGAGAGAGGGATTCTACCGCGCTCTTGTACACGTTAATAAATAAAATAATTGCAACACACACACCAGCTGCACTATGCGGGAATTCGTGATAATCACTGGGAGAGTGCAGTAGTGCGCGGCACTTTTACTGTGAGAAGGTCAGAGAGAGAGGAAAGAGGGCAGTGGGAGAGAGGACTGGGGAGGAAAGAGGGCAGTGGGGCTTAAAGTGTTTGAGGGAGGGAAGCCTGTGAGCATAGGTCGTCTATAGTACGTCTAGCTGATTCTGATTTATGTCCACCTGAGTCTCCTCTGTCTAACTCATGTAAAGGGCGGCTGTCAGCTGAAGATATTCAAATTCAAATTGTCGACCTTCGAATACTCAGAATACTGCCCCCGAATCCAATCCATCCTCTTTTCCCTCTTGCTTATACGAAACACACAACGTGTTTCCATCTATAGCTATTCTAGGATATAGTGGCTGTACAAACTATGCTCTTAGATCGGGCTCTTCCCTCTTTGTACACAGCAATTTACTGACGATAACCGCGACTAAAGAGAGAGAGAGAGAGAGAGCAAAAAGTGCTTGTTCATTGTCCACGCAGGCTCATGGTATTATATATTGCAGCGCATTTGCCATGCTTTCATCGAATATAGATTCAAACAAAATGATACAAAGACTGGATTCTCGCCAAACCAAAAGAGGCATGTCGATTAAAATTCACATTCACATTCACAGCGTGTACGATTATCAGTTCTCTCTCGACTCATATCTCCCGCTCCCAGTGCTTCTCTCTGGTTGTTATTTTGTTGCTATAGCAACTTCCTGTTGCTACGTGATGTTGCTACGAAGTTGCTGTGATGGATGTTTCTGCTGTGTTACTGCTGTGACACGAGTTTCCAGACATTTTCACACAGAACTCTGTCAACTTCTCAAAGTTAGCTCCCATGAAACTATCGATCTTCGCTCCGTCTCTATAACCTGTGAGGCGTGATATGAGATAACACACATATAGCGTGTGTGATAGTCACACATAAAGCGTGTGATATCACACATATACATTATACAGTGTGTGATAATCACACATATACAGTGTGTGATTGTGATTATCGCTGAGTGTGTTGGTGTGTTGTTTATGATCCATGTTGAATCATACTTATTATGGTGGGTAGACAGGTTATTCCTTGTTCTGTGGCAACTTCAGGCGCGATATCCACATCACACTGCAAAAACAAACTAATAAGCAAACGATACAATAATTATTTATACACCTGACCAATTAGCTGATTAATTGATCAATTAACTAATCCCTCCCCCCTCTCAGGTGTAGAAACAGCTTCTCAGAGTACCTCAGCGAAGACGATTTTTGGGAACTTTTTCTCAAGTTTGCTGTAGAACTTTGCAATCTGCTTGCACGGCGTGCACCAATCAGCCGAGAACTTGATGATAAGCATCTGCTTGTAGCTGGTGGTGTGTAGAACTTTCTGGAAGTGAGCCAGGTCCTTAACTTTGATCATGAGTTCCTCGCTGTCTGTGACGTGAGAGAGGTATTATTATTATTGTGGTGAGAAATTCATGGGATAGACTATATTAATAGACACGGTCGGATAGTTTGATATCTATACTGCTTGAAGTTGAAATGGGGCATGGGTCAGCATGACGAGTAATTGCAAAGGAACTTTGCAACTAAATATACAATACGCAAAATGGTGGATAGGTGGATAGGAAGTGTGTGAGCGTGTTACTCTATCTCTACGGCCAGCTGTATCACACGCACACACACACACACACACACACACACACACACACANACACACACCCACACACACACACACACACACACACACACACACACACACACACACATGTGCACACCTGTATCGGTGTGCACACCTGTATCGGATTGTATTTGTTACTATTGGCAACTGTTGCACATGGGTGTCAACTGGGATATTTTACTGGGCATGTAACAATGGTGCAGGTGCTGATAGTTTGCGTTTGACAGAGATATTCATGATCAGTTGAGAATCGTTACCAAGCATCAACGTTCACGTCCTGGCTTGTGGCTCAGGACACACTTGCAGTTGCACTGTTGCCAATAGCAAATGTAGAGAGCATTAGATTAAACAAATACAGTGAGAGAGCGGACATAATGTACCTTGACATGTTCTTGTTTGTGAGCACTTGACCCTTCTTTGTTGCCATAAAAGGCATAAACACTCTCTGTTGGATACTTAACGGACCTTAGCACTATCGAAATCGCATAATCGAAATTTTGGGTCTCCACCGAGCACTCCCTTCGTCTTAAAGTTAATACATGTGCCAATGGTTTTTACTTTCACAGCTTGACAATGACATAGTCGTGACACTGACAATGACATGCTCGTGACGAAGTACAGTAATGCACTGGTTAGTGATTCTAGTGGTATCTCAATCATCGTCTCACGCGGATTTAAGGCAGCATCTGACGAGTCATGCACTTAGAGTAAGGACTTAGGTCTTACTCATGTTGATGTTATTGATCTTCATTCACATTGTTCATGTCTTATATTTAAATCACTTACCGAAGAATAGCACATTGATATTTGCTTGGCTGTCGAATTCGATGATAGCCCCTGCCGAAAAGCCATCGCCAGGCAATCTCAGTACACTATGAAATTGAATATGTGCGCCCACTGGTCACTATAGTAATTAACGTTATCATTTACAATTACTACAGAGTTTAAGCGACGCGAGTTGTCTAGCGATGCGTCAGCGAATAAGTCTGAGAATAAGTTTGCGCTGCGCGCGCGCAAAACGAAATTCTCGACAGGGTCTACCATCGATCGACAATAACCGGCGCGGTATGTGTACACATATATGGAAGGAAAAGCGGACAGAATTAAGAAAAAGACGCGCACTTTACATTGGAAACTGCTTACACATAATTACAATTGCGCGTCTTTTTCCTTCCTTATCCGCCTTTTTCTTCCATGTGTACACATACGCGTAAGCGAGCACTCGCATAAAGGCGCGCGCGATCTGACCAAAAAACACCGTGCGGACTGAACAGTGGCCCCTTTTTGCGACTTTTCATAGCATGAAGGCAAGCGCGAGAAACAGTTAACAGAGGTCAGATAAAATGATCAATACAATTATCATTGTAAGTGTGATATTATATTTTGTGATCTGAAAGGTCGTAAAAACCATCGCATATAATATGAAGCTGCACAGCAATAGTGACATGCATTAACTAATAATTAGGTTAATTCAATACTTAGTGCTTAGGTTAAGTCAAATGTTCGGTGACCTTAAATATTCATAATTCATGTGTATCAGTGACATGAGTTACTTATGTTCAGTCANCTCGCATGTGTAACACTACCTACAGATGCCGCGAGGGGCTTGCCAGCCCCTTGATTTTTTTGTTCTATAGAAAGACGCTTCTATTGGGATGTAACTCTTCATGCTTCAAATGCTGGAACATTTAGACAGTGAGGCAAACCCACACTCTTTACAGTTCAAATCTACTGCCAGTTTCAAAACATTAGACTCTTTGTGAGGATCTCTACTAAGTATGGCTCTTGCTTCTCAAATTTGATAGTAATAAGTAGAGTTAAGAAGTTTAAAGCATTTGATATTGTTCTATTTGAATGGGGTTTGGGTCAAAAAAGATAGTTAACCTTTTTGAAATGCAGGTATGGGTTAAAAGAACTTTCAAACATGATGGATGAAAAGTTGAGGCGCATGAATGAGCGAGTTAGAGCAAAGAATAACCGCCAGCAATTTAGAAACCTTATTGAATTGATCAATACCTACATCTATGATGAGAAACTGAATACCAATAGATGTCTATCTATGACATCATCAACATTCCAGTTAATTAAATATTTGGAAAAATCAAGTTTTAAAAAGCTGCTTGATGATGTGCAGCAAGTCAATATCAACAACCAAGATGTACTTGTTGATGTTGTGAACATAGATCCTGTTGAAATGCAGTCATCACAGTCCTCACTTCTGTCAAAACAATGCAGCTTCCCTATTGACAAATTCTCAATCAACCTCCTTATGGACATTTGGAACTTGACAGGAATTGGATTTGATAAAACAGGGAAGATTTTGTACACATCAAAAAATTTTCTGTCAAGATTGGGACTTGTGGAGCCTATTGTTGGGGAAAACATCAAAATTCTATTCCATAGTGATGCTGATATATTGCACAAGGTTTTTGTTCAAAAAGTATTGAGGTGGGTTGGATACATTGATGTTCAGAAGCCATCTGGCAAAGAAACTGTCAGTATCTTATGGAATGGAAAGATGCTCTCTGATAGTGAAGGTGAAGTGAACTAGTGGTAGCTTTCATTAATCACTTTTTAGGTTTCTCATAATCACATGGTTCTGTTTCAGGAAATGAGATGTACCTGGGTTACATGGAAATGAAGGATACAATGTACTATAATCCTGGTGGAATATTTTGGAATAAGGAAGTTCTAATTTCTGCTGACTTCAAGCTCTTGAATCGACATCTTTATATTGACCTACTCCTTGGTTATGAAGAATATACATCTGACAGTTTTGAGCACCTTCATCCTATGGATATCATAAAACTGAAAGATCTCAATGATGAACTTCAGACCAATGGATTCTATGAAAGCACATTCAGACTCTTGTGTCATTCCACTACTTCTGAAGTGAAATGGCTTTTGGTACTTTGCAAGATGTACCCATTTCAGTTACCAGGGGGTGAACTTGTGCTGGTAACCTACAGTTGGCCCTTTGCATTCTCAAGTGACGGCAATTTTGAGCATGACAAGAGTTTATATGATAATATAAAGTTCATCCAGAATCATGATGCATGGCTATCTTTGATGCCAAGTTTTTATGAATCCAGCAGTACTCAAATGGTAACAGGTATCCTGTATTCCACTTTCGGTATTGATAAGTCAGTTGATCTAACTTTGATGAAGTACTGTTTCATTAGTAACCTGGTGGCTATCAAATGATAAATTGTGTTTTTCAGCAAATCAAGAAGAAAGCACCGAAATGGCTTAAGACTTTGGTCCCAACTATGAAAGCACGGTTGTTTTAAATTGTGCTGGACTTAATACTAAATGGATTGGGTAATGTGAGTTGCTATTCACAGTATATTGTTGTGAAACTCACAAAATAAAATTTTCCATACTTTAATCCTTGATGATGAGAGGAACAATTTTGATATTTTATGGTGACCATTGGCCACTTTTTTTGATCAATTATAGCAAATGAATATATGATATGTTTGCTGAATCACATTTAATCAAACACATAATTTGTAAAATTTTTTTGCACTTAAAGTACACCAGGAGATTACTTTTGGCCAAGTTTAATTATCGTGACTCACTTGAGACATTTGTCTCTAGATCTCAATCAACAGTGTGCTGTTAATACAGTGATTATTCTGAAGTTGGATGACTTGATCCATATTGATCAGGGAATTCATCAGCGATTGTAATATCGCGGTTTCTGATGCAAACTGTGCAATGTGACGTTGCCTAGTGACCTATGATTATGATTTATGGATGCTTTTAGTACATACTGGGCATACTGCAATCTTTTGGATCTATAATTCATTTGTCAAGAGAACGAGTTTCTCAGTGTAGGAATCGTCAGTGTACAATTTGACAGTTTTCAGACTATGGACACAGAAACTTATGCTATCGATTTTCCATCAATAACTCACTGAATGGATGTGTGACTCAGTTATTTGGTTTTCATAAGCGATGCTGCCAGAAGCAGAATTATACAAAGCGTGCTATGCGAATCAATGCTATGCTGTGTAAGGGTTTGGATGCTGGATTAAAACTGTTTTTGTATTTCGCGTGGATTGATGAAAAAACTTGGTCCTGTCCCCGACATCTATGTCATGGAGGCGAGAACGAGATTCTCATGAGGGATGCGACAATGATTTTTTAAGAAACTTCAGAAACTTTGGAACTGTCTATCAAACAGTCCAGGAACCCCAGGAACCCAATATTCGTCAGAAAAGCAGCAACAATTATAGCGTGATAGTTTACGCTACGCTTGTTCTATTGAATGTGCTACGAAATGCAGATCTATTGTCGTGAATTGTTTTAACGCTGCAGAGATGGGTCTCACGTGAAATGTGGGGCGAATCTTTTCTGTGCAAAAAGATGGCATTATTTGAAATGATTAAAGTATAGAGAATCGTATAGAGAATCGTTTGCGTTATGCTGACATGAAAGTATGAAATTAGATCATTTGGAAAAACAAAAATTTTCAATCAGCACAAGCTTGAAGTTAATAATTAGATGTACTGCGATCAAAATGGATATTATCAGTCCGAGTTATTGTAATTGTGAATGTATATCATTGTGTATTACTCGAGTATCAGACACACACACACAATTTATGACTGTGTTGCCAAGACAACAGTCACAACTTCAAACCAAATCCTCACGTGATCGTTTTCCATCTGTCACAACAAATACACGTGTCTCAGGATGTTGTCCAGAACTTGCATGCTAGCTCGTCAGAGCTCCAAGCTCCCCATCTTTTCCGTTTCCAGTAGATTCTCATCAGGTACAAACCTGTGTGTGTGTGTGTGTATGTGTGTGTGTGTG
>CAMPET010000220.1:85081-98585 GCA_946803715.1 Beroe ovata | reverse complement strand
GTGTTTGTGTGTGTTTACTGTCTATCTGTGCCTGTCTAGTTTCTACTCTGTGTGCCTGCGTGACGTGTGCACTCTTATTTCATTTATATTGCTCATTTCATTAATGTTGCTCATCGATAACACTACTCTTAAGAGAGTGTGTACGTCGTACGAGTATAATTATCATTGCTCCTTTACAAATCACCTTGCTGTTGCAGATGTAGCAGTGAAGGAGAGCAAGATTCCCCTATCCTCTGGTCAGACCGGTGCAGCTGTGTTAGGAAGTGGGCTACTTCTTACTGCTATCAGCAAAGAAATGCTCGTCCTGGACGCTGATGTGAGTGCCCACAAGTTCATTGTTCATTCATGGGTTATAGATCTCAGGGTCACTCCCTACAGTCGTATGCCATGTGCAAATTGCTTGTGGACCATGTCGTTTACATTTTGAGCATTTTTGTATCGCTATCTCCCTGATAGTAAATGTCCCATCACCTCAGATACTCGCTGGAACATTCCTATTTGGATGCACCTACGCCCTGGGCAAGAAGGTCGGCCCCTTGGTTACCGAGGCCCTGGACAAATACACAGCTAACATCGAGACCACGATGAGCGAAGGTATGCGAGTGGTGCGTCAATCTCAATGATCCTGAGCTACCTAGCGCTGAGATTTCTCTATTATACTATCTTTGGACATTCTTTGCAAGAGCAACCTATGGTCGAGAGCGTGGGAGATCTGACTTGACGCACGTTTAACACTCGAAATGGGTGTGATGAAGCTACGGTAGATGGTGTATTGAACCGTTTTAAATATTGTACAAATGTCCACATATCCAGGTAAGAACATGCAGATCCAGGCTTATGAAGCTGCTATCACCGAGGAGAAAGAAGCAGCAGAGAGTCTCAAGATAGCGGGGGATATATTCGATATCAAGCGAGAGTTGGTTCAGATTGAGTTGGAGGCGGAGTATAGGAGACGTGTGAAACAAGTGCACACGGAGGTCAAGAAACGTCTCGACTATCAGGTGAGCGTGTGTGGGTGGGAGAGAGGGTGTTTGAGAGTGAGAGAGTGGGAGAGAGGGTGTTTGAGAGTGAGTAAGTGTGAGCTGTAGGATGATAGATCTGGGATAGAGTGGGATAGTGAACACGTCAGGGGGAGATATTCACCGTGTGTTCGCAGGTGGAGCTGGAGAACGCAAAGAAAGCGTTTATCCGTGACCACATTGTATCGTGGCTGGAGGGTGAAGTGATCGCAAGTATCACACCCGACCAAGAGGAAGCCAACATTAACCAGTGCATCGCTAGTCTCTCCCTTCTCGCTCCTCAGTGATGCTCTCAGGGACTTTGATACAGAGTGTGGTATTATGCGTGATATTGCGTGATATTATCACTACTTCCAATGAATGATGTGATGTTTATAGATAAGATATAGGTTTCTCCATCTTTGTAAGTTATTTCCTGTCATTATTGTGAATTTTGGTTCCTACGGAAATTTGATCTTCTCAATATTTTGAACTGAGGGCTGAATTAATGGTACAATCCTCTCTATCTATTAAATTTTTTGTTTCAGTTTTTTATAATGCACTTCTACTACCATACTAACTATACTAGGATGGTTACGGCAGAGTGAATTTAACACAAGCCCCAAACACTATGTGACACACTAATGAGACTCCAAGAAGACACTGCTATAGTGAGACACCAGTGAGACACTAAGGAGACACCAGTGAGACACTATTATGGATGCTGACGGTGTACCCATGGTGGGGCAAAGTTTGGACCTCAAGCTCTTGGAACCACTGCAACACAAGAGAACACTTGCTTACATCAACCATTTCATAATACAGGTACCTGCTTATAGAGTGACATTGTGGCAAGGTAATTGGATGTTAATTGATCGAAAATTGAATGTTAATTGATCGATAATTGGATGTCAAATGACACTTCTCTCCCTCTCCAGATGACTGAGCATCTGAACAGATTCGCTTGCCAAGCAGAAAGCAAGTTAACAGAAGTCGACAGACGGACACAGCAAATACGAACAACACTACTGTTACTAGAGGCAAAACTAGCGTCAATACCCGAGTTGGCTGGAGTAACACTGGAACAGCAACAACAACAACCCGTTGCTCAGCAACAGCCAGCTCCGCAGCAACCTGTGTCGCAGCAACCTGCTGTGGAGGAAGTTGCTAGCAACAACACAGAGACTGACGGAGTTGTTGAGGAACAACCGCCTGAGCCTGAACCAGGTAATACTGTAATATCGATTGCTGTCACGTGATGCATGGTCACGTGACATAGATCACCATGACAACAACACACAATCACGTGTTACAGCTGTAGTAACTCACGCATTGCAGATTACACGCCTGTCAGCAAAGATCCGCGGTATGCTAAGTATTTCAAGATGGTCGCTGTAGGAATACCGCCTGCAGCTCTCCACGCTAAGATGCAAATGGAGGGACTAGACCCTATATACCTGGATAATCCAGACCAACCGGCGCCACCACTGGCCGGTGGCGGCGTTAATCACAGTACTGATAGTGATACTGAATCATCATCTGATTAGACTCCTAATTAATTGCTGCGTGATAATGAGGTTTTTACTAATATGTTGACACGGTGCTGGGTATCGTTTCGATTTTGATTTTTGTGTTGACGATGAATGTTTATGATCTGTGACTATTTTACACATTTTGATTTATGTTTTTGTATTTCATGTTTTATGTTTATTTTCAGATCACGTTTCTAGCAATATGTATGCCGTTTTATGGCCTCGTCTATCCCAATATTCACTCACTTGTGTTTTTAGAGCGCGGTTACTCCGCATAATAAACGTACCAGGACATGAAATGCATCTAGCACGAAATTAAGATAAGTAAGAAGAACCATCACAAGAATCTGAGAGCATTTCTCAATATTCTATCGCTAGTTTTAGGACAATTTCTCCTTGCTCATTGAACTACTGTACGTACTGTGGCTGGCAAACGCGCGTCGCGCGCGTTAATTGTTTATGTGTGTTATCACGTACAAATTAGCCAAGCTTCTAACTCGTGCATTATAATTAGGAATTAGCAACTCATTACCACCTAATTAACTAACTCTCCCTCTTTAGGTTTAGCTATGTAGTAGGATAGTGGATTGTTACCATATGGAGGCTGGTTTGGGAGGTAAGTACAGAGTACAACGTAATCTGTTGACTTTGTCTAGATCTAAAGATGTGTAACTTTGATCTCAAACTAGTCACTGCTTCTCAGGGGTAACTATAAAGGAGGAACCTGTTGATGACGCAGTTGCTGTGAAGGCTGAACCGCTGAGCCCTGTACACTGTTCGCACTACCCTCCATTCCCCAGCATACAGAGTAGTGTTATATCTACAGCTCACCAGTTACCACAACATACATCTGTAGTAGAGACCACAGTCAACTCTTCATACGCACTCTCAACAGCAGATTCTCATGTCTGCACTGAACCTTCTTCAGCCAACTCTGAAGCCACTTCATGCCACTCGGTGCCTACGGCAACTCATTCTACAGCCACGTCAGCTCTCCCTACAGCCCATTCTATTGACACTCCAGCCCCCTCTGTTAACACTTTACCTTGCTCTGCACCTGCTTTACTCACAACTAGACCTGCTGGCAGATTTTCAGCCAACAGACTCGCGAACCAGAACAAGACTATCGACTTATCAACGTACCAGTACGGTCTATACTCGTATTTTGCAGAGGGGAATGAGGATCACGCGTATGACGACCCTAACTATGACCCGTACATCGGGCAGGCGGATATCAAGGACCCGGCCCTACTACTCCGGGCGAAGGAATATTTCGAACAGTTGAGGAGAGAGAGGAGGGAGGAAAGCGAGGAATATCAGATGAGGGAGCAATCTGGGAGTGCCCGTGTACACAGACCCATGTATGAGGTGAAACGCAAGAGATCACGCCGTCTTGTAGTGATGATCCGCAAGATCCCGCTCAGCTCTGTGGTTCGAGAGAACCTGAGGGACATGTACTTTGGAGATCAGTCTCCTGTAGGGAGGCCCACGTCATCGCAGTGTACTCGTGAAGATAAATTAGCGGAGTATGTAGCATCACATAGGGCAGGGGTAGTTAGAGTGAGGTCTCGACCCTACTCGGTGCACCATGATTCTTCTGATGATGAGATGGGAGGAAGTGGAGCGAATCTGTATCCCAGTAACCAAACAGTGTCACATGACGCATCACCGAGCACTTCATCGTGTCATCATGAACATGCTACCAGTACGGTGGTAAAGACAGAGCCAGCAGATTTCAGTTATCTGGCGAATCCTATCTTCAAAATCAAACAAGAAATAGTGGACAATTCTTACGATGATAATCAGACAATGTCATATCGTCAGCCGCAAGAATGCAGTGTTAGTTCCTTATCCACAGAGCAAACTACTAACCCAGTCAGCGTTCCGATTTCTCAAATAAAACAAGAAATGTTTGACCCAATCACAAATCTACAACCTGTCATAACGTTACCTGTTAATTCCACCGATTCCAATACAGAAGAGTCCTCTCTCCAACCACCCTTGCCCGAAACAGAATCAATCACCAAAAAGAGGAAGCTGGTGAAGAGGAAGAAGGTGTGCGTCCCATTTGCTATCAAGCAAGAGCCAGTGGAGTGCAGTAACGAGGCTCCTCAACCGCCAGTGTCAGCGACGCCAGAGGAGGATGAAACTTCACTACAAGCTGAGTCCCAGGTTGAGGAAGCTGAACAACCACAGAATGACGACAGTCAAGAAGTGCCATCTGAGGGAGATGCGAACGTGAAGATCAAGGAAGAGCAGCTAGATCCGGAGCAGATGGTCGATATCTTCAGGAAGAGAGTGAAGAAGTTGAAGAAGATCGATGTTCAGCCGATGGTTTCCGTAAAGGAAGAACCTCTTGACTACGAAGACGATTTGGCCGGCGCTGATCTCATGCCAAACATAAAGGAGGAACCTCAAGAACCAGATCTCCTCTACTTCAAACCCAAGCCCGTGACCAAACACCACCAGACATTCAAACGAAAACCTATGTTTGTGTATGGACGGAGAATTCGACAACACGCAGGAATGTCCACGTCGCATTCCCGTAGTGCTCCAACCATTGACACTGAAGCGGAGTTTGATCAAGCTGCACGTATCAGCACTCCCTTCTCCCCTCCCAAATCTGCCTGGTCTCGGATTACGGAGACAAGTGCTGTCTCGGATAGCCGTGAGGATGAGGAAACTGCTGGTCTCACTGCCCAGATTGACAGTCTGATTGAGGCAGGCAATATACAGTCTCTGGATGATACAGAGAGAATGTACCATTTGTTTGCCTCGACCATCAGAACTCTGAAAGACCCAACTGCTAATGTGTTCAATATTGTCCTTGCAAAGTTTAAGAAAGCCAAGGAACCTCCTGCTCCGCCAGAGAAAGAGAACCCTGATGAAGAGGCGTCTGAAGAACCTGAGGAGCCTGTGAATAACCAGGTGCTCTTTCCTATGAGTGACGATGAGATATACAACCAGGGACTGGGGATTGTAAGTGAGACCAAGCCTCCTGAGGAGTTTGAGATGCCGTCCATCAAGGCTGAACCTCAGGAAAACGCCAACGGAGAAAAGCTCACAGGGGATTCTACGAGTCAGCCAGTTGGAGAAAAACAAGCACCAGAATCCTCAGCGGACGCAGCTCTAGATCAGTCGGGTTCCTCAGATGAGCAGCATTGCTCAGCGTCAAGGGAGAACAATAGCTCTATGTATCTCAACCCCCATCACTGTCAGCCTAGTGATCACTCTCGCAGTGAACCCACAGATATTTTGAATAGGTCTGATCAAACGTTCGGTATCCAGCCTGGACTTGATAGTGGTGCTCAAAACAAGGCCATCTCATTTTGTAACCTCCCCACTGATTCCCTGTCACTCCCCTCTTCTGGTCCGAGATCTGCTCCCTCAGCCAGCATCACAGATACATACGTCACCACATCAGTCACTCAGACAAGTGATCCCAATCCTCCAGCGACATCCCACAACAATACTACCAGAAGTAGTTCAGGAGAGAAATCACTCGACAGACAGAAAGGGGGACTGTCAACTGCTGAGAAATTGTTTGACGAGGTCATGGCCGAGGAACAGAACAATTACCCAGTTCCTGAACCCACTTTCCTCTCCGAACCCTTCTCTCGGGTGAATGATAACTTCTTCGCGAATAGCTCATTCGATGATCTGATCAAAGTTCCGCTCAACACAAACGAATACTTGGTGAAACCTAAACCTAGTTATGTGCGAATGAATTATCACAACAGTTCAGAGTCAGTAGAGGGATCCAAGCCCCCCACTGTACTGTTCAGTGCTAAACCTGATGAAGCGAAGGAGAACGCTGAGTGGAGTCAGTGGAAGAGGAATGCGAATAACGAATCCTTCGAGCAGTTTCAATCATCTTCATCCTGGACCATGGAGGAACAGTCTAATCCATGGAGTCCACAACCGTCAATCTACGATTCGTACTTTGAACCACCACACTCTTCATCCACTTCATTCGAGGATACTAACAGAGAGCCATATGCCAGCAAAGCAGTAAACTTTGACTCCAACCCATTTTTCGACGGTAGACGGCTGCCGCCTGTCCGTGGCTCACTGAACCCCATCATCGAGAGAAATGAGCTGGGACAGGACATCATCAGGATACCTGTGGAGCAAAGGACAGTTCAGACACAGTTCAGTTCTGACACTCCGAACAGTTGCACTGTCATAGTGTCGCTACCCACACTGTCATTCATCGCACAGCGACAGGATAACGTGGCAGACATTGGCACTCAAACTGTCGATGTCCCGCCATACGTGTCTTACTACGATTTCAATTCCCGTCCCCCGCTAGGCTCTGTCCTTGTTGAGCCACTGCTCAGCTGTCCAAAGAAACCTGTCACACGGCCACCCCTCCTGCCCCCGCCTGTCAAAACTGTCGCCACGAGCAGTGTGGTGACAGTGAACGGCAGCGACCACACCACAGTAGTGCAGCGGACAGTACAAACTCAGTACCCATCCAACCACACACTCTACTCCTCATTTGAACACTCCCACCCATTCCTCGGGTATCGTAACCCTGTCAGGAACCCCGCCGACTCCTTCACCCAAACAGAGGGGGCTCCCCTCTTCCCTCCCTGGGTCGCTCCGGGCAGGTTCAGGAAACACCGGCCCGTCCTTGTGGAGCCGCTCCCCACTATTGAGCCTATCGGGGAGAATGTCAGGACGATGAGATCATCAGACGCGTACAGTATCCTAATGGAACAGATTAGAACAAGTCACGACTGTACATTCGACAAGTTCATGAAATCACAGAACCAGCCAAATGGGATAGTGTCCAAGTTTAATAAGTATGCATGTTATGCTCCCCAGGAGGGAAATACCCCCGAACTACCGCTTACTGTGAAGAAGAATTACCCCAAGAAAGCATCGGATCACGCACACAGGGGCAAAAGACCGGGGATAATGTACAAGGAGGTGACCCCACAACCCATACCCTCTGAACACTCAAATCAAGGTGAGGAGGAGTGCAATGTATCTTGTAGAACTGATATTCAAGTCCATAGTACGGACTCCTCAGGCACGTTTTTGTGATCTGAGCTTGATTAAATCATTCGTCCCTCTTCGCACGTCAGGAAGGGCAAAAAGATTTAAGGTATGGCTAATGTTGACACCATCATCTCCTACAGGATTGACACCGTACCAGATATCAGTGAAGATTAGGAAGATGGGACAAGTGGAGAACATTATCGGGAGGCTGTCAGACTCAAAGAAACGCAAATCCCTTTCCCCGAAAAGGTATTGTGACATCCCCATTCCCCTCACTTCACTACGAGTGAGATTTCACCACTCCAAAGTTCAAACCATGTGATACTGAATGTCCCGTTTCTCAGGTGATGACAGGCAATGACTGACATGGTTCCTCGACCCAATCAAGCTACACAAGATGAACTATGGTCGAAAACAAATCTGTGTGTATGGAGGGTGTCTGAAGACGGGTGTGCGTGTTTTTGACGTGACGTGATTGATGATCTAGAACTATAGAAATGGAACTACCTGTATTGTATGTTTTTAGAGCGATATAGTTCTAGTTTTATTCCCTAGCTTCGATGCGAGTCTAACTTTTAATGATATTTAAAGGCAATTTCTGATGTTATCACTATGTTTTATTTCTCACTATTTGATCACCCAATATCTTGTGTTCAATAAATTCTGCTCTCCAAGATAGGTACACATTGCCTGCCCGAATGTACATAACGCCAGCGTTGTAGTGCTCAATAGGGACAAGGATGTTCCCACTTTGCGTGGCCCAATCCGTCGCAGAGTAGAATTATAGGGTGTGCCATGCAACGTGTGAAGAATGCACAAATTGCACAAACAAGGAAAACTACTTGTTTTGGGTCACAACCAACCAATGATAATAATATCACAGTTCGAATCACGACACCCAAACTGAAACTAGCAGGATTGCTGAGTCATGCATATCATTTCTAAAAACAAATATCTATATTCCGTGTTTAGTTTCAGTCATAATTTCACAAATCTGTACAAAAACAGCTCGCTCATAACTGCTACTTTATTATCGTCCTCACTAACAATGATAACACCCGGCTAGCATTCTGACAGCTCCCCACATTCTTCATTTTCTTCACAATCTTCTCTCCATGGAGTCAGTATTTCTCATTCGGCTTCTGCTGGTATCTCAGTAGTATTCGGCCCACGGGTTTTTCTCGAGGAAGTCCTCTATAACTTCCTTCATCGCGAGATTTGGTATCAGTTTCTCTCGCTTTAGCGGTACTCTGGTGATCGGATCGAAGTGTCCTACCCTCTGTAAATGTTCCTCCAAATCACTCCTGGGATATAGACCGAGTTATTGCTGAGTAAATTAGAGTTGAGTTGTTAATCCTGGTGAATCCTGGGACAGTGATATTCACTGAAATGCCGTCTAACCTTTCATATGTTACACCAGAGGGTGTTATGACTGGGTCTTTCATTAACTCAAAGCTGATTTTACCACATAAATAGTCGGGGACTTCTCTCTTCTGAAATTGTGAGGAATGAACATTTCGAAGAAAAATAAATATTTCCATGCAGCATTTTAATTGTGACGATTGTGTTCATCACTCACTTTTCTCCTATCATCCAGTTTAGCAAACATGTGATTTAGGGTGTCCAAATACTTCGTCTGAAATGATACAGGAATTTTAAAAAGCCGGTACAGATCTAGAAATTACCGAAAACTTCTCGCACATCCCGACTCTAATTTCGGCAATAAAGGGTTATACACTCGCGTGCGCTGCGCGCGCAAACAAAACTGCTGTCCGTAGATCAGTGGTATTCACTTCGCGCGCTCCGTTTTAGTGCACGACTCACATGATTCGTGTGTCACAGGTGTTTCGCAGCGCGTGGCAATATTTTGGTTACACGTGGGACAATATACCAAGTTCCGAAGCCAGTTTATGGCATGAAACGTTAAATCCTATACAGATTACAGAATACAAATACCACAGCATAACGATATGCAACTATTGCATTGGTGTTAAGCAGGGATGACCAGAGAATGCAGTAATGCGCTCATATGTTGTACAAACCATGCTGTACATTGTGACACACATTGTGACACAATACTGTATTGTGTCAATACATGACACGGACTCACATATTTGCGCTCGAGATCCTCATTCTGCTTGTCAATCTCCACTACTTCATCCTCGGGAGGGTCTTGATTCTTCTTCCTGCAATAAACACAATAAATAGTAATTAACCCAATAAACACAATCATAAGTCATAGTTTTGATAAACACAATCAAAACCATCTCCACTTGGTCTAAACTTTACAACCCAAACTTTCCCTTCCTATTCTCCTCATTTGCCGAAAACACCCTCCATACATAACCACTGTCAACAATCATTGCTTGAGTGTGGTAACTTACTGCTCCAGGTTATCAATGAGTAGTTTAGTGAGGAGTGTCTGTAGTTCTATCTCCTCTTGCACTCGTTTCTCCTCCTCGTAGTTTAACTTCTTCTTCTTAGTCTGGGATTGGGTTGGTTCACATGGTATTTATGTTTTGAAATACTTGTTGACATCTAGACCGCAATTCTTGAGTACCCCGGTTAAGTGGTTTCAAAATCTACTGAGACAAGAAGGCAGCAATAACAAGGGAAGATAGTTCATGGATTGGACGATTGAATAAGAGTCGCATAACTTACGATGAGAGAGAGAGTTAGTTAATTCTCTTTTGACTCTGTTTACAAATGAAAATACGTCTTTTAATTGCGATCAATTTCGTCGTTCAACGACATCGTCAGGCTATAATTTGATTGTAATAAGTAGTGTTGATACGACGAAATTGATCGCAATTAAAAGACGTATTTTCATTTGTAAACAGAGTCAAAAGAGAATTACCTAACTCTCTCTCATCACAAAGGAAGAAGTGTATTTGAAAACTACGAGGGAGCGCGAGCCCCTATCAAGGATCTACAATCTCCATGGTACCAGATACACAATAGCATCTTACCCGTCGCAATGCCTGGTGAAGGTCATCTCCGAAGTGTTCCTTCTTCACTCGTGCACTTTCTATTGCTGTGTGATAAGATACAGCATAGATAAACAGCATATATAGGAATATCATGGTAATTTGCATGTTATAGACTCATTGTACGATATAATAGTCGTGAATAGAATACCTAACTAAACAAACAAAACACTAGAAATAATAACGCCCAGGACAAAACTATTACCTATAGTGTAGGCCTGGATTGCCTCATCAAACTTGTGCTGCTCTGTGAGAGCTTGGCCCATGAAAAAGTGCGCTTTAGTCATCATCTTATCAATGTCAAGGGCAAGTTTACAATCCTTCAACACCCTATCCCAGAGCTCCAGCTTGAGGTAACACAGAGCTCGGTTAGTGTAGATTGTGGTAACTTTGTCATTCTTCAACTGAAAATTGGTGTTGTGTTACAATTCTATCTATACCTAATTGCCTAACGCCTTCATGCTCTATTATAAGACTACAGTTGGATGTTAAGCTGAAGGCCTATGCATTTAGTAAACAGCTGAGTGTTGCCTTATACTGACACAAATATTATCCGAATTGAGTATCATATTGCAAATTAATTAACACTTGGTAATGACATTATATCCTTTTAATAGCATTATATACACTGTGTATAAGACACATATCATGTATGGTATGTTCTCAAACATAGACACATGAAGTTCCTACTTGCTATGCACTATGCAGCTGGTCAGTGCATCGATCTTTATGAGAGCAAAAGTAAGCTTTTCTAGAAAAATGGAACACTCATTACTCATGTCAAGAAGATTCACTGATGTGGTATCTTCTAAGGATGAAATTTTTCTGGTCTTATGTTCTTCTTGATATTCATGTGATAATAACATAATGAAGGATGACAGGAACACTTACTAGGGCCTTGGTGTAGCAAGATATGGCTTCCTCATAGCTTCTCTGTGAAAAATATTTGTTACCCTGCTGTTTCAACTCTTGTACCTCATGTCCAATATTCATCCTAATCCCTCTTTCAGATCTTCAACTTCTGGCTTATCAGCTAAGGATAAAAAGATGGTTAAAGCACTTCACAAATGGTCAAATGAAAGTTTTGAAATCGAAATGCCTTTGTTGGTTTAAACTCATTAAAAACTTAAATTGAGAAGGCACACAAGATTTACAATTTATTCAGAAAATGATGTCAAGAGGCATTGGAGTATGGCATCGTTGACCTATCAGAACGAAAATGTTATTTTTGAGGAAGTTCCAAAAATTCTCTGACTTTCATTATCATATCTCAGTGTTCATTGATTTTATCAATTGTCTTTATCAATGGAAAATCACATGAATGAGATGAACTATGTCAGGTTATCAAGAATTAAAGCAAATCCCTTCCCGGAATTAAGCTTTGATATTTGGGGCTACTAAAATTGATGATGCTCTGAAGCTTCATATATGGATCAATGGTGGCGGAGAAGTAAAAAAATCTTGATAAAATAAAAAATGCAACTGCATCACTGTAGATATGAACAAAAAGGGGACAGGAGGACATGCACACACTTTTTCTTCAACCACTTACAAAGATACATACTTATGCTGGTTGTATAACCCTCCTTCTGATGGAATGAAATCATCATAATGGGATATGAATTGCATACATGTTCATGAGCGATTGACTAATCACTCAATATTATAATATTTTCTTTAAATTCATGAACATGAAAAGTTTTAGATTGAAGCAACAAACACATACAAAGAGAATGTAAGAACAGAATCAATGAAACATAAGGAACATTATCACAATGATTAAACAAGGAAAATGTAAGTATATCCAGTGCTGTATATCCAATTAGAAATTGATCAGTCGCTCAAGATAAGTGCGGATAACGGATGTCATTTGTCCACTGTCAATTCTCGCGTGCGCTTGTAGGATTTCTCCCTACCCTTGCTGGCAGGATTTTATCCCCAGAATGCGAATGTGTGTTCCCACGCTGCGTGACCCAAATACTCCGCGCGCGCTGCGCGTCTCCGTGGTTTTCAGTTCACAGAGTAGAACAGGGGCGCGCAACGTGTACACACGGATGTGCAATGACAATTCACAATTGCGCGGCGCGGACGGTAGGGAAAAAACTAGTTACAACGCGACGCGCGCGCAAGAAACAGTGGACCGATAACATCTAAACATCCGGCAAGGCCAAGGTGTTAACTGTTCCCGGGCCGCGCTGCGTGACAGCATGTAAAGCACTGAGTATTGATTTGCTAGGATTTCATTTCACCCTACCCTTGCTGGCGGGATTTTATTCCTGGCGGAATGAAAATTGCGCGCACCGACGGTAAAATCCTACCAAGTATTGATGTGATACTGATAGTGATATGTCACAATTTCCAATTTCATTGAATGTCTGATGTCACTAACAGTAACTCATATACGTCGAGAGCTTTAAGTTTACATTGTCACAGGTCAGAATTATCAAAAACATTAATGATTAAAAACCAGAGGTTAAACTTAAACATCAACACCGTCCGTCCCGTAACTGTGCGATAGTCAAAACAAAGAGAAAGTGTAAACCAAACATAGCTGACGTGTCAAGTCCTTCTTTTTGGTTTTGTAGCGTTTTGACTGTCGGAAACAGCTATGACTGTCAAGACCGTAGATATTCTGATCGGTTTAATCGTCTTTCAGACGCTTTGTCTCTTATCAGAGGTCAGTTAAAGATAACGGAGAATTTGTATAACTTGAGATCGTTATTTAATTGCAGAAATGCCAAATTTCGCTCTTATACGGCGAATCTCTTGCTCTGAAAAGCTTAATCCTCTATCAGGTATCACCAGTTTGAGCCTGTTATATCTGTAAAAATTTGCATAGGATTGAGCTATCTCTATTTCAGGGAGCAAGCTACAGTAATCTTAGAAAACGAGGAGGAGACCCAAGTTAGTGACATTGTTTCACTGAAGTCCTATGAGACAGTGACACATACACACACAAACAGACAGTACATACACACAC
>CAMPET010000220.1:51351-84018 GCA_946803715.1 Beroe ovata | reverse complement strand
ACACACACACACACACACACACCCCACCTCAGATTGCAAGTGTACAGCGTGGGACTACGTGGACCAATGTGGGGACAATTGTCGGCAGTTCAGATGGAGAGACTGTGACCCACCCGGATGTGATGTCGAGGATGAAACTGTGCCCTGCTGTGAGTAACACTAACAATGTTATCGGGATGATGTAATGGGGGTTCTGTTCAAATATCAGCCCCCGCCCAGGCCCTTATAGGAGCCCCCTCAACCCGATATCCCCTTAACCCCTCACACACCCTCTACTCACATCCCTGTAGACACGGTTGAGTGGGGTGAGTGGGGTGAGTGTGATGCAGCAACTTGCACACGGACACGAACAGAGACGTGCATGTGTCTCACTCGAATTGTCTCTCCTGACATCTGCGATATGGAGATGGCCGTAGAGACGCAGGACTGTCAAACAGGTAAAGTGGATCAGCAATGGGCCATTGGTGACCACTAGTGGTAATTGGACCAATAGCAGACATGTGCTAATGCCATGCGGTACGCAATGACACACTGCGAGATTTTTTTGGAACACTCATAACACTTTCAGATTTGGAGGAAGGGGAGTGGAGTAACTGTGACGAAACATGTTGGAAAACACGTACACGAACGTGTAAATGTCTCGACCCGAGCACCGGTAGTCGAACTACCGTCTCCAACCAAATCTGTGGTCTCTCCCCGTCTGGTGGGTCTGAGGAGAGGTCCTGCCTGACCAGAGCAGAGTGGAGCACGTGGTCAGAGTGTGATGAGGCGTGCAAACAAGAACGCAGTGGAAAGTGCATGTGTGATGACCGGGACAACTCATTCGAGATCAGACCAGCGCTCTGTAACTTGGTGGATGATCACACAGATGTCAGAAATTGCGCGTCAGGTAAACACAGAGAACCTTCTGCTATGCAACCAGCTATAGCAACTTAACCAAATACCAAGCCCCTATATATATATCAATATGGTAGACCACCATTGTATATGGTGGGCCACAAACTGATATACCCCTCACACTTACCCACACTTCACCCTCTCCTATAAGTCACCCCACCCTCACCTATAAGTCACCCCACACTCACCTATAAGTATAAGTCACCCCACACTCACCTATAGGTCACCATACTCTCACCTATAAGTCACCCTCATCTATTCATTGTCTGCAGAGTGGGGCGACTGGATCCACCATGAGGAGTGTCCGGCTACCCTCCCAGTGGGAGACTGCACTCCCGACGTCAAGAGAGTTCGGTTCTGTTACTGTATCAATCCCGCTGATCAGTCCAAGTTCCTAGTGGACGATTTCAAGTGTGGTTTCGAGCCGTCCAAAGCTTCATTCCTCTGCAATGTTCCTGAGAAATGTAAGAATTTCAGCGCATCAAATGATTACAAGATTATAAAGAATCCTAAGGCTATAAAATGCCGCTGAAGAATATGAATGAAGTGAATAACAAGAGTGACTGGTGTTATCTTAACTATAAGAACAGACAAAGGAACAACATCAACATTTCAAACACGAATGTTGCTATGACTCCCACATCGCCTCCCTATAGGTTCGTGTGGTGTGGTTGGGGGCACAAGTGCGGTGTGCAAGAAGACCTGTAACGAGGATGAAGAGGGATGGGCAGTTGGCGGGGATCCAACTTGCACGTGCACACCATGGTGGTACGAGGGACAGTGTGACCCCGACCAGATGAAACCCGATAGGAAATACTGCCAAGTGGAACCCTGTAAGTATAGAGCGATAGGTGTGCTTATAGCACACTCATGATACCTATAGGGATTAGTGAGATTGCTATGACGACTGAGGGTCGACAGAATCAAAGCTTCACTCCCATCCTTCCCCCCTCTCAGCCAAGTGGAGCGATTGGGGACCGTGGACGCCGGATAACTGTGACGGAAACTGCCAACAGACACGGACTCGGCGATGTGCGTGTTTCGACGGACGACAAATCCACGACTCGGACGTTTCTAAGTGTCCGGGAGGGGTCGCAGAGGAAACGCGGGATTGTGCTTCAGGTACTGAGTTGATGTATGGGAAGACAGGAAGTCTTCTTGGAAGTGTTGTGAGGGCCCATTGAAATGGTTTCGGAATAACACAACATTGAGACAACATTACGAGAGCAATAAAACAACATTAGGACAACAATAACAAGCAGCTTTGGTAGTTGAGTTATCCACTAATTTCGCCCGACCACTCACTACTCACTTCTACCACTCTTATTTCTGTAGAATGGGGAGAGTGGCAGAGAAAGCCGTGTCCTCCTCAACAAGTTGGACAGTGCTATCCCAAGACAGCAGAGTACAGGCAGTGTGGGTGTGCACAGAACCCTGGTATCAAGATGTCAAATGACCAGTGAGTGCAACCTGCTAATTGAGCAATCACTAATTGCGTAATGAACCGTTAATTGATGACCTCATTAACATCTCAGTTGTGAGGGAGACCTGTACTTCAGAGTTGTCTCTTGTCCTGGACCCCCATGTAAGTACAGTGTACACAGCAACACTGACACACTCCATTCCCACCTTCAGTGTATCGCCTGCCGCCTCTATCAGTCTAACTTTAACACATCCCATACAGTTCATCTCTGCCCAGACCATCTCTCTGTCAAATATTTTCTCAATCTAACCCCTCTCCCTCACACGCTAACACCCCCTCAATCCCCAGGCGAGTGTGAGTGGGAGGAGCCACCTCAAGTCACGTGTAGCGAGAAGAAGTGTGTCGCCACCATGCTCACACGCCGTCCCTCCATTTGCCGGTGTACCCCGTACTGGCACAAGGGCACATGTGATGAGGATAAGAGACCGACCACAGACGGAGAACAGGTCGCGTGTCCACCGGCACTGCCTTGTGAGTATCGACACACTGTCCCTGACAACCACACTTCCCTTGACAACCACACTTCACCTGACAACCACACCTCCCTTGACAACCACACTTCCCCTGACAACCACACATCCACTGACAACCACACTTCCGATTCCCCTGACAACCACACATCCACTGACAACCACACTCCCCCTAACAACCAGACTCCCCCTGACAACCAGACTCCCCTGACAACCACATTCCCCTGACAACCACACTTCCAACTCTCGATTCATCACCCCTGGTCCACCCAACTAACTCAAACTGTTTCCCACACTAAACCACTGACTGTTCCTAACACCCGACAGTCGAGTGGAGCAACTGGTCCGGGTTCACTGCATGTGACACACTGAGAACATGTCAGAAAACACGTACCCGACAATGCGCGTGTCTGGAGCCCGGGCAGAGTCCACTCTACAGAGACGAGTGTAGTGGAGAGCCCACTGAATCTATACCCTGTGACAGAGGTTAGTATCTCGTGATTATGATAGTGTGACTCTGTAGCACCCCCCTCTAAATGAACCCTTCTAACCCAACCACTCCAAACCATGCCCTCTCTCTCAACAACNCTGCTTCAGTATGGGGGCCATGGGAGGGAGGGTGCAGCGAGGAACTCTGTACCGAGTCGACTGTCATCCGAACACGGAAGTGTCTGTGCAAGTTCAGCAGCACCATATCATGGGGAACAGATGAGTTCGGTAACCACGACGCGGCGGAGGCGGAGGCCGAGTGCGGGTATTTGGGCGGACTCTCAACGGAAGTTGAGGTGTGCAGCACCAAGGAATGTGAGTAGACATTTGTGTGAAGGGCGGAAGCAATGAAATAAATGAAACAACAACTTCTTCTTGAGTTTCCGATGCGAACTGATCTATGAAATTGAAATGCAAAATTTCTGACTATTGACACCCCCTCTATAACAGTCGAAGTATCTGAGTGGTCAGAGTGGTCTGAGTGTGACACCAACTGTGAGAAGCAGAAGACACGTGAGTGTCGGTGTGTTGACACCAATGATGTCTATGTGGATGGCTCCAGGTGTCCACTGGACACAGTCTACTCTGATAGCGAGGATTGTGATGCAGGTAATTGGAGTTGAGCTAGCAGAGATTTCAGATTTGCCAATTTAACCATTGATATTCCCTGCGTAGGAAGCTCAAAGTCCATCCCAAATACCTTGTCTGAACCAGCCCCAATTCGAACAATCAAGTCAATTCCCTGGCAGTGGAACCATACCATGGATTTCAGGAGGAAGTACCCTGATTCCCTGACTCAGACGCACTCTGAGTGGGGCACTCACCACTGAGACCAGGACACCTCGTCCTCTTTATTCACCCGATATCTCACAGGGTGGAGCGATTGGTCGACACCTGACTGTGGGGAGAAGTCGTGTATCATGAAGACCCGACCTCGATTCAGGGACTGTATGTGTCGCGATCCCGTCTGTAAAGTGTCACGTGACAAGTGCCCCGCTGGCAAGTTCGAGATGGCGGTCAAGTGTCCGAGATACCCAGACGATGCCCCCGAGTGCCGTGAGTGCTCATCCATTTCACTCACTTACACAGAGGCAAACTCTGATCATCGAACTCTTTCTCACGCTGGCCAGCCTGGATACACTCAAACTTTTGCACCCAGCATATTACTCTCAAATACTGACATTGCTTAATGGTCATACATTGCCATCATAGTAGAGTGTGTTGTTCAAAATCATTTTCTACAATGTATAAGGTCCGCCGACATATTTCGCTTGATTCTCGCGACATCACACTAACATCATAATGATCCGTAGAGGGATGCCAGTGTACCGACTGGATCTGCAACCCGAGGTGTGACAACAGCTATGTTAGGACTTGTGGACCTGCCGCCTGTGATGTTGAGGTAGGGAGACACACGTGTATTGACACCATCTTAACGATGACACCAATCTGCTACAATCACAGAAAAGTTTTACTTTTAGGGTAACGAAGTGACATCAGTTTCTACTATTTCAAGACTAACCCCCTCCCATTCTCAGATAAAGTACGGCTCGAGTGACTGCTGCACAGACGAGTGTATCTGTTCTGATTGGCGGTGTAAGGAGAGCTGTGACGCCACTATGGTCCGAGACTGTACTCACAGCTGTGACATTGAGGAAAAGCCCATTCTGGAGCCTTGTTGTGACCTTGGAGAAATAGTCGGGACGATCATATGCCAATGCACTGAGTGGAGATGTAAGGAGAACTGTGATGCCACAATGATTCGAGAATGTGAAAACCAATGCGATATCGAGGAAAAGCCTATTCTGGAGCCTTGTTGTGACCTCGGAGAACAAATTGAACCAACCTCATGCCAATGCACCGAATGGCATTGTAAGGAGAACTGTGATGCCACGATGATTCGAGAATGTGAAAACCAATGCGATATTGAGGAAAAGCCCATTCTGGAGGCTTGCTGTGAAAAGCCGTGCGAATGTTCCCCTTGGAGGTGCAAAGAAACTTGCGATGCAAGCATGATACGAGACTGTGCGGACCAATGTGATATCGAGGAGAAACCAATACTAGAACCATGCTGCTCCGGAGGTAATTACCTGCTGATTACCCACATAATCACTTCATAATCACTTCATAATCACTCGATAATCACGTGGTAATGAGGGGTTCACAAGATGGCAGAGCTCACACACTATCGAGAGGTATAATTCATCAGACATATTGGGCGGTAACGGCTACTACACTATTTATCTTATTCGATATAAAGTCGCACCTAATCGCTGGAAAATGGAAATTCGCAAAAATTGGAACATCAGGCAACCGCCAGTATACCCCCAAAATGGTAAAAACAATCACATCATCAGGGGAATTAGGGGCAAATACATACATCACATGTATCCACTCTTCGCATGCCAATTGAAGAAAGACCAGCTAGTACGAACGTATGCAGTTTCTGATCCACCAAAACTATCTGATTTTGAATTTATGACCAAAGTTCCAAGCTAGTCTGAACTAGCTGCAGTATTTTCTAAATTGGCATACCGTGGTGTACCATCTACTCATCTATGACAAGGGACGATCAAGGGTCGGGTTATGATACACTAATGTGTGAGTGTAATCTCTCTCTCCCCGTCAGAGGATGAGAGAGTAGCGAGTGGGGAGTGCGAGTGCGGACCGTGGGAGTGCTCCGCCGACTGTTTCGGAATGTCCCGATCATGCGATCCACCAAGCTGTGATCAGGAGCAGAAGAACGTGGAAACCTCCTGCTGTGAGGTCACAACAAGTCACAACTCCACGACTCCAGCAGTAGATGGGTGCGAGTGTGGCGACTGGGTGGCAGTGGCGTGTCACCAAGAGGCGCAGGGTGGCTGTGCTCANGACGATGCCCCCGAGTGCCGTGAGTGCTCATCCATTGCATACACTTACACAGAAGCAAACTCTGACCATCGAACTCTTTCTCACGCTGGCCAACCTGGATACACTTACACTTTTGCACCCAGCATTACTCTTAAATACTGACATTGTTCAATGGTCATACTATATACATTGCCATCAGTAGAGCGTGTTGTTCAAAATCATTTTCTACAAGGTCCACAGATGATACATATTTCGCTTGATTCTCGCGACATCACACTAATATCATAATGATCCGTAGAGGGATGCCAGTGTACCGACTGGATCTGCAACCCGAGATGTGACAACAGCTACGTTAGGACTTGTGGACCTGCCGCCTGTGATGTTGAGGTAGGGAAATACACGTGTATTGACACCATCGCTACATCCATGATGACACCAATGCTAAGTTCCCCCTTAACGATGACACCAATCTGCTACAATCACAGAAAAGTTTTGCTTTTAGGGCAACGAAGTGACATCAGTTTCTACTATTTCAAGACTAACTCCCTCCATTCTCAGATAAAGTACGGCTCGAGTGACTGCTGCACAGACGAGTGTATCTGTTCTGATTGGCGGTGTAAGGAGAGCTGTGACGCCACTATGGTCCGAGACTGTACTCACAGCTGTGACATTGAGGAGAAACCCATACTTGAGCCTTGCTGTGACCTTGGAGAAATAGTCGGGGCGATCTCATGCCAATGCACCGAGTGGAGATGTAAGGAGAACTGTGATGCCACAATGATTCGAGAATGTGAAGGCCAATGCGATATCGAGGAAAAGCCCATTCTGGAGCCTTGTTGTGACCTCGGAGAACAAATTGAACCAACCTCATGCCAATGCACTGAGTGGAGATGTAAGGAGAACTGTGATGCCACGATGATTCGAGAATGTGAAAACCAATGTGATATCGAGGAAAAGCCCATTCTGGAGGCTTGCTGTGACCTCGGAGAACAAATTGAACCAATCTCATGCCAATGCACTGAGTGGCATTGTAAGGAGAACTGTGATGCCACAATGATTCGAGAATGTGAAGACCAATGTGATATCGAGGAAAAGCCCATTCTGGAGGCTTGCTGTGAAAAGCCGTGCGAGTGTTCCCCCTGGAGGTGCAAAGAAACTTGCGATGCAAGCATGATACGAGACTGTGTGGACCAATGTGATATCGAGGAGAAACCAATACTAGAACCATGCTGCTCCGGAGGTAATGACCTGCTGATTACCCACATAATCACTTCATAATNACCCACACTCTCACTAACCCACACATGTTAGTGAACACACCCTCTCACTAACACACCCACTCACTAACACACCCTCTCACTAACACACCCCGTCACACAGGTAACGGCACAAGCACTGACAGTGACACACCCGCCTCTCTGACCCTCCCAGAGGAGGGTAATGAGGAGGTACCCGACTGCATCTGCACGCCGTGGCGTGATATCACTGGATGTGACGCTAACTGTGTCAACACAGAGTCACGTGATTGCACACCCAAAGCGTGCCAAGAAGAGTACAGGATTCAATCTGGATTCTGCTGTGAAGATTAGTGGGACTTTGAGTTTCGAGGGACTATTTAGAAGTGCTTCATAGTTTGTGGTTTAGTGATTCTACAGAGTAGCTTGACACATTTTGTTTTAGTTCTATCTGTCACTATTGGAAGATTGCCACGTTCTATAATAAGTTACTGTCCGCAAGGTTATGAAAACAGCATGGTTCAAACCCTGACAAGCTTTATGAGAGTTCAATCCCTCGTAATACGTCAACTATAATGGGTGGACAATGAGTACAAATTATCTGCGATTGTTCAACATCTTGCTCCGATTCGATTATAATTGAACAATAAGTGGGAAATGCACCTAAAATGCGGCTTGTCCACAATCACACTTTATGATAGATATATCGGGATAATTGCAAGGAGGATAAGGTCATGATTTGTCCAGCTATGGATGTAGGTACTACAGCACATATAATAGATCCCATTGTTTTAATCTCTCCAGACAAAACACAATTAATCCGCCGGTGCGCATGTGGGTGAGGGTGAATACTCACGCGTGATGGCTAACGCAAACCGTCATTCTGGCTAAGCTGATGGGCTTATTCCAGAAATCACGTGACAAGCGAATCGTAAATCATTGGCGCTCCAAAAGTACGAGCATAGTGCTCGACTAAGCATTTTGTCCACTGATAAGTTCCGTGATTCGTGATTCGCTAGAACACCGCTACTGCACCGCCACTTCACCGTCAGTGAACACCGTTAGTTATCCACAACCATGCTCCGCCCAGAGAAAGACTACCTCAGTGAAATGGTGAACTTCTCTCGCGCCGTTCCCAAATCAGGCAATCCTCGCTCCTCATTCTCAATTGAGGAAATACTGCTCAGTGGGCGAAACAACACGTCCCCTGCCGAGAAGGCCAGCTCTGGTAGAGTGGTGGGATCTGCAGCAAGCCCACCCCAGTCACCACTCGAGTCACCCACCTCAGATCACACGGTTCAGAGTGTGCTGGCGTCCTACCTCCCAGCTCTCTCACTTCCCAGTCACTACTCTGCTGTGGCGGCTGCTGCAGCCTCCTTGACACCATACGCATGTGAGTAATGTTCATATGACACCATACACAATAGGTACGCATGTGAGAGACGAACAGTTGACATCATACATTTTTACCCAAGACCCAGTATTGCGTTTTGAACCACAACTACCTGCCTAAATCTTAAAGTTTACTGAGTGAGCTATTACGTTAACATCAGCAAGCTGTAGTGTTATGTCAATATGACACCATATTTAACTGTTGACACCATCAATTCGTTGTTGACTACATGAATAAAATCGTATGTCCACACATTGCAAGCAAAGTATCATGAAGTGAATGAGGATTGAGGGGTCAGAATATGGCTTAAAGACACAATCAGAATATGGCAGAATATAGCTTTTACTGCGTGGTTTCAGCCAGGCTCTTCTGTAGAAGAGCGACGCCTGCAGATTTGTAGGTCCCACAGTGAGTGGTGTCAGAATGGTGTCAATCAGTGAAATCACTGGTATGAGACGGGACTGTTGACCGACTGATCGAGCTATGGTGGAAAAACTGCGATTATGTTGAACTTGATGCAAGAGCAGAATGATGAAGTGGTGTTAGAACCATCTGAACTGTGAACACGCACGGGTAATTTAGGGTACATTTAGGTACCGATCATTTGGGCTCGTCTGAACGATGAATCTAGGAAAATCACTTTCTCATGACCCCTGCTCATGCCCATCTTGACTTTTTCTCAAGAATTCCCTAACACTTGTCGCTCTCTAGTTCCTTTGCAATTCCCAGCTCAAGCTGTAATGCAGTCGGTCATTCATCTTTGACTACATATTCCTGCACCAAGACTAATGATTTCACTCGGTGTAACAATCGGACTCATCACCATAACAACGAGCGTGTGCCACACATCACCATGACACCACCCAGTCATCACCATGACAACACGCTCATTAACATACTATAGGTGTGATGACAGGGAACAATTCGGAGAGGAGAAAAGGGACAATTGGACCGCGGCACGCGCCCATTGTGTGTAATTCTTCACACGTTCTATAATTCATGTTTTTATCAGTCCTGCAGTGCAGACCCCACTTTCTCCCCGTGGTACAAGTGTGTTATTGTAGCGGACAGTGCTGAATATGTTGTGAAACAGCCACACAATATAATGAGAATATTCAATAGGTCTGTAATGCTGTGTGTCACTGTCCCATATACGCCTGAGGATTCATCACTGAGTATTCCCCCTGAAAAGGAATTCGAAACAAAAGTTTCCATTCAGAGTAGGAATCGAGAATAACGATTCACAGGCATCATCATTGTTCATTCATGAACAGCTATTATAGCTGCAGACAGAGTGGTCCATTGGACCCCATGGTATGATTAGAGCCCCAGGGTCGCTGACCTCAGTCGCTTGCACTTCATCTTAAGGCTGGGAGTCCAACTTTCTTCAGATAGATTTGGCATAATTTGCAGGTCGAAAAATCAAACAAATCCTACTACTAATGCTCTATCAGTCAAAAGATTATCATTTTCGTCCACGAGATAATCAACTCTAATCAAGTGACCATTGTTTGCGTGGAATGGAATGCTGTTGTGAGAATATAGCTACTCAGATCATTGGCAGATGACACTGACAGTAATGACATTGACAGGTTCCTATTGTACGTACAGAAATGTGTCATTGTTAGAGGCAGAGATGGATGTTTTATCTGCACTCTGTATCCGTCTGAGAAGTGGCGTCACGTGTGAAAAACAGTTTGGTGGTGTCATCCCTTCAGCTGCAGCTCACCACTCCCCCTCTCACTCCCTCACTTCTTCCCCGCATCCCCTTCACTCACCCCCACTCCCCCTCTTGCAGTTCACTTCAATTCACCCTCTTCCTCCCCTCCCTCAGATACCCCCGCTCTGCTTCTCACCTCCGCGTTACGTTACGACTACGCGTTACGGCACCTCAGACGCCGGAAAGCCAGGACTGTCTTCAGGTAACAATATACTGGTCTGTGATTGGACAAAACTGAAAATATGTATCCCTCTGATTGGCTGATAATCTGTCACGAGACAATTCAATCTCGCAATATGATTGGTCAATATCGCTCCATTTTCCCCATTTTCAGTGATGTTCAGTTGGAAGGATTGGAGAGGAAGTTCCGAACTCAGAAGTATCTGAGTGTGCCCGAGCGATTGGATGTTGCGACTAGTCTCTGTCTCAGTGAGACGCAGGTCAAGACTTGGTTCCAAAACCGGAGGTTAGAGGCAAATTCGGAATTCTGCAAATAGATAAATTTGGAACAGCTGAGATTTTACATAAAGAATTAACGAAGAGATTAACAATCGTTGAAATAAGAAAAGTAGAGCCGGAACTCTCTCATAATAATTTGGGTGTGTGTTTTGCAGGATGAAGTGGAAGAAACAAGTCCAGGAGGAAGAGAGAGCCCGATCCCGGGGACCCTACTCCTCCGACCTCAACTCCCCCATGGCAGAGGACACTCCCCCCTCCTCCCACTCCTCCCCCTCCACTCCCACCACTCTACCTGACCACCACTCGAGAAGAGTGGTGTTCAGGGATGAAACACCCGTCACCAAAATAACCAAACCGGGAGTAGAGCTAGGCGTGTTCTCATCCAGCAACAAGGTATCTCTCACCTCATCTACCCTGTACAATCCGGTGATGAGCAACAACTTCCGGAGCAACAGCAGCAACCCAATAATCTCGGCTCCGGGAGCACACTCAGCTTTTACATCGGTCAGAGGCTCCAGTATAACAGAATCCCCTGGACTCACAGCACCTCGCGGCCTAATCTCACTTCCAGCCCTGAGACCGTTCCAACTCACTTAAAACTGAGAGACTCGATCACCGTTTTATTGAAAAATTCATAGCATAAAACATGACAAATCATATATTAAGAGTAATATTTTACTATGTTTGCTAAATTTCACGCGAATATTACTGGGAAGATAGCAGGAGATGCTGATTGAGAGTTTTGGGATTTCATATGGAGCACGACTTTCGTGACAATCAAAGATTGGATATTCCGAAACTGTATTATTGATAAAATTGTTATCTAATCAATGTTATACTTATATTCAAGTATCGATAACACTTGTATAACTTTCATCAATGAATTCAAGAACTCGATTGTAGCGACTCTTCTATTGTGGAAGAAGAGCACAAGTCCGAGAGTGATTTAGAGAGAATGTTCTAGAGAGAGAGAGAAAGAGATTGAGAAGATTCAGGCCCAGATGTCTTCATTGTTTATCCACGTTCCTGCAGGAACTAACTTGTCAGTCTCATGGACAGAAAATAAGGCTCAAATCATAATGGTCAGCAGAACAGGGCTTTCATGATCACAGGTGGGCTCCGAAAAGCGGAAAGAAAATGAGAAAGGGTGCTATAGAGGCTGCACTGATCACATGATATGCTCTAACTAACTCGCATGATTCTCCGAGCAGAAGATGGAATGATCCTATGAATTACACGCTCTACATATCCGAGAAGGGAATATCTTTCCCCAAACAACAAACACAGACACAAGGATGCACACATACACACACAACCTACAACTGGAGATGGAACAAGACACAACGCTAACCTAAACATCGTTAGAAATAACAAGATCCCAGCCACCTTTAGCGTAGAGATCGGGATTCTCCAGGATCCCTGGATTCCAAATATTCTCGGGGGGCGTGACTCGTCTCCGGTGCAGGCACTTCACAACCAGAATGTGCACGTCCACAATCATGAGGAGGAGAAGAGCAGCGAGGTAAACCCAGAAACACGCGTACAGCATGTAATCTGTGGGGTGGGAGAGGGGATGAGGGGAGTGGGAGTGATAGGGGGATCAGGGGGAATAGGGAAGGGTGAGGGGATCAGATATGTCAGAGGGGAGGGGGAACAGTTGCCNGTGAGGGGAGAGGGTGTGAGGGGAGCGGGAGTGAGAGGGGGAGGGTGTGAGGGAAGAGGGAGTGAGAGGGGGATCAGGGGGAATATGGAAGGGTGAGGGGATCAGATATGTCAGAGGGGAGGGGGAACAGTTTCGAATATTGGAGGATATGACTCACTATCGGCATCGTAGTAGAGCATGTGAATGATGATGTAGACAACCACGTTAGCCAGCACAACGGGCACCTCCATGAATGTAAAGAAGTCGAGAGCCATGGGGAAAAACTGCCCTCCTGGAAAAAGAGGGGTTCAGTGCTCTGTGGGAAATAAGATTTTTTTATAGTGCTACATTGAAGAGTTCTTGGGAAGGTTGCCAAAAGCAGCAATCCTCCTGAATCACGGTTCCTAAAGATGACTCACGGTTCCTAAGGATGACGAATGTCTTGTATTTCTCCCCGTTGATTCGTCCCTCGGCCCCAATGTCCAGAGTCAGTAGCACAATGTTGAGGACAATGAACACCGGTCCAACAACAGCCAGCACACCGTTCACCACGACCAGTGCCTCGCTCACGTCTAATGAACTGGTTGCTGGAAGAGAATTGAGTGTAATCAGGTGATGGCATGTAATGAGACTTGAGAGGGTGTGTAATGTTAGGAGTGTTTGCAATGTGGATTGTGGGGGTGTTTGTCAATATCAGACAAGGGTTTGCTGGGTATCGTATTGTGTGGAAGATTGGATGACGTCATCTTGAGTTTGTACAAACCGTCGAATGTGGTTGTGCAGATAGCTCTCATACAGGTATGGTATAGTCCGATCCTGGTTCCGGTTACCGGCTCATAGCTCCATCCGGGCATTGCCCCAGCTAGCACCACCATGAGCAGTGCGATACTCCTGGCAAACTGCNGATCCCTGGATTCCAAATATTCTCGGGGGGCGTGACCCGTCTCCGGTGTAGACACTTCACAACCAGAATGTGCACGTCCACAATCATGAGAAGGAGGAGAGCAGCGAGGTAAACCCAGAAACACGCGTACAGCATGTAATCTGTGGGGAGGGAGAGGGAGTGAGAGGAAGAGGGAGTGAGAGGAAGAGGGAGTGAGGGGAGTGGGAGTGAGGGGAGGGGGTGTGAGGGGGTGNAGGGAGTGAGAGGAAGTGGGAGTGAGAGGAAGAGGGAGTGAGGGGAGAGGGAGTGAGGGGAGAGGGTGTGAGGGGAGCGGGAGTGAGAGGGGGAGGGTGTGAGGGAAGAGGGAGTGAGAGGGGGATCAGGGGGAATATGGAAGGGTGAGGGGATCAGATATGTCAGAGGGGAGGGGGAACAGTTTCGAATATTGGAGGATATGACTCACTATCGGCATCGTAGTAGAGCATGTGAATGATGATGTAGACAACCACGTTAGCCAGCACAACGGGCACCTCCATGAATGTAAAGAAGTCGAGAGCCATGGGGAAAAACTGCCCTCCTGGAAAAAGAGGGGTTCAGTGCTCTGTGGGAAATAAGATTTTTTTATAGTGCTACATTGAAGAGTTCTTGGGAAGGTTGCCAAAAGCAGCAATCCTCCTGAATCACGGTTCCTAAAGATGACTCACGGTTCCTAAGGATGACGAATGTCTTGTATTTCTCCCCGTTGATTCGTCCCTCGGCCCCAATGTCCAGAGTCAGTAGCACAATGTTGAGGACAATGAACACCGGTCCAACAACAGCCAGCACACCGTTCACCACGACCAGTGCCTCGCTCACGTCTAATGAACTGGTTGCTGGAAGAGAATTGAGTGTAATCAGGTGATGGCATGTAATGAGACTTGAGAGGGTGTGTAATGTTAGGAGTGTTTGCAATGTGGATTGTGGGGGTGTTTGTCAATATCAGACAAGGGTTTGCTGGGTATCGTATTGTGTGGAAGATTGGATGACGTCATCTTGAGTTTGTACAAACCGTCGAATGTGGTTGTGCAGATAGCTCTCATACAGGTATGGTATAGTCCGATCCTGGTTCCGGTTACCGGCTCATAGCTCCATCCGGGCATTGCCCCAGCTAGCACCACCATGAGCAGTGCGATACTCCTGGCAAACTGCCACCAGGCATACCTGTATCCGTAGATAATGCCACAAAATGCCATCACATGACCTGAACACACTGGTAAAGTTAGACAGGGGATTGAAGAGAGGGAGNAGGGGGGCATGGAGAGGGGTGGGGACGGGGGAAGAAGAGGGGCGGGGAGGGGTGGGGAGGGGAAGGAGAGGGGAGGGGGAGGGGAAAGGTGTGGGGCTGGTATACTGAGTTGTTCGATATTGGTCCACACTTCACATACAGTTCAGCTAGCTGTTCAATGTTCATCAAGTATATTGTGCTCAACATTTCATTGCTGTATCCACATCAATTATAATCCTGGCTAATTTTAGTGAGAGTTGACAATAGGGATCTTCCTTTGTACAGCCGTTTTGTCCTGATCGTATCGGTATTGTGGTCTCAGACATTGTGCTGCAATTTACTCCTCAAGTGAGACATAAAGGAATCGGTGACAGAAAGTGACAGGGAGTGTCTATTGTAGTTTAAATGCCACAAAGTGTCAAGTTCCCACGCCAATATACCCGCTGCTACCCAGGTGATGGAATGCGCCGCGCGCACATGCACACGTGCACTAATGAACTGATCCTCGCATTGTCGTGGCAATTAAGATACTGATAGTAGCGAGAATTGACCTGAACTTCGGCGAAACAGTCAGGATCTACTTCATGATTCATTTCAAGATTTACGTTGGTCTTCAGTGAGGCTCTTCCTGATAACTGATAGACCGCACTCCACAGAAGGACCTCTAAACTCTGACTATGATTTCAGCTGTCTGTTTGTCTGCATGAACTGTAGTGTTTAGATTGATTAAATTGAATGCAGGGAAAACTAAGGATAAACTATGGATGAACTGTTCTGAATGATGAGGAAGTCTGATAATGGGTCCACGTGGCCATTCTCTTTGAACTGTGTCGTGGGCCCTCTGGGCAAGGGACACACACAATTCCAAACTGAGAGAAAACGCACACACACGCACGTATAGTGATTAACATAATCGTGATTAATCTCAGTCATCGTGATGCCCGAAGATGTGACAGTGAATACGATAATTAGACGGTGATTAGCATAATTAAGATGCAATTAGCATAATTAAGATACAATAATTCTAGTGTGTATCACACTGGCGAGCAACAGCATCAGCAGTAGTAGTACATACGACTGTAACCAATGCGCAAAACACTCGTCGTTAAGATATGCGGCGTGTTTTAAATTATAATTGTCAAGTAAGATTGTTAAGAAAAGCTGTGAGGTGATTGGCTGATTGATAAGATGCATGTTGGATTGTTGATGGTCTGCTTGATTCAGCTGAGTGGAAAACGTAGTGCAATTTCCATAGATCTTACTATATTGAGTGTCAATTTGCGGCACACACACATGCAAACACACGTCACATACACGTCAAATTGGCAGGACTATTTTTCAGGATTGCGACCAATAACAAACCAGAGTTATCGAGAAGATATGGACAATTCCGTTTAAACGACCACAAAATTTGAATCATATGAACGCAGAAAGGGGGATGTCAAGCAATCATGAAGTCGTTTACCCTCTTGGTGATCGTTTTTAACACTCAAATATCACGAAAACTCGTGGATTTTTGGCGAAAACTCGTGGATTTTTGTCACAAGTGTTATTCTGGTCTCGATGGTGATGTAGAAGTTCACTCTATTCGTCATCACACTCACTCACAGTCACACACACCGCTCACTCATCTTGTCACACGGGCAGTACAACTGTCTTCCTGAACCCTCGGGACTTCACTTTTGTAGACACACTATGAAATGGGGTGGAGTAGAGATCTTATATGAAAATTCATGATATATGACGTCATTATGTAGGTACGAGTAGGTATTGATGACGTCATATATTGATCTCAGCTGTTCCCGCGTCTACCCGCCTTGTTGGACAATTTTCCGATAACTCTGATCAGAGAGGCGTTTTCCTTGGTGATCTTTTCGTTCTCCGCCTGTAGTGCTAGTAACTTCTGAAATAGGGGGTTTTGATAGGGTGATTTATGTAGGAGTACCTAAGTTTTGTGTCTCGACAATCTCGAGATTTATGAAGGAGTAATAATAATAAAACACTCACCGCTACGTCGCTCTGTAGTTGAGTGAGCGTGTTCTCTAATCGAGACTGTGTTTTCTCCAGTGCTCTCACGTTCAAATCTTTCCTTCTCAACTCCTCCAACCCCTGTATCAACATGCAGTCATTCTCTTCTATCTTCTGTCTCACCCCAGATAAATCCTGTGATAACGTAGAATTAGACCAATTCTCATACGTAACACTATAACACGTTGCACTGACCCTTCTCACTCTTCCCCCTCCCTTTATTCCAACTGCTCCAAGCACTGGTTATTCTCAAGAACCTAAGAACAAGATCAGCTGCTCTATTTTACACACGACGTCATATTGTTGTCACTCTGACTATAACCCGACTATCCCAATTAAGTGTCGTAGAACACCATAGGCAAATATTTGAAATTCTTGGCAATATTCCAGAAGCTAAAGCTACGGGAAACTTCGCGTGTTTTCCTGTTAAGAGGTTAAAATTCCACGTAGTAACATTTACCGTGGCATTTACCTCAGCTCTTAATGATTCAGGCAAATGCTTGAGGTTAGTGACGATCATTCTAAGAGTAAAATGCACGCCACGACTACCAACGTGTTTTTATGGATTCAGGCACCGATAGAAATATTATTAGGGGATATGTTCCTTCACGGTATTCTTTAATATTCAGAGAATGTACAGTATGATGGCTATCATGCCAGAAAGGTGACGATTGCCATAGTAACACGTGACTAAGGCCAGCTAGTCACGTGACGTCACAATGTATACAAACCTTGTTGAGTTTTCCTATTCTATCCTTGGAGGATGGAGAATTCTTCTTGGCTGGAACTTTGTAAACATGGGCCTCGGGGACGAGAAGGGATGCGACAGGTGGCGGGCCGGCGGCGGCAGCTTTAGCCAGGGGATCTGTGGCGGCAGTTTGGGGTGTGGTGGGCGTGGTGAGGCCGAGCAAGCCGCCCATCTCACTGACTTTGTCCGGAGTGTCCAGGTCTGCTTCTGATGGCATGATACCTGTCGATCTCCTGCAAAGTATAGAGAGTTAGCACAGAAACACGCACAGACACAGACACACGCACGTCGCACACACACTTACACTCACACACACACACACCTCGCTGCGCGTGATCTTCTCTTCACTCGATTGGGCGTGGCAGTTGTTCCTCCCTTCTTCGTGTGGTGTTCACTGTCACTCCCTGACTGTCCCGAGTCCCCCGAGTGGAAACCAGGGCCTTGCAGAGGGGGGATGGTTACAGATTTCTAGGGTGGTTACAGGGTGTAAAATTTGATTATGGGGGAATTTGGGGGGAGTTACAGTGAGAGGAAATAGGGTTTATCTTGAGGACTTTATCTTACGGAATAGGAATTTGGAGTATTTAAGAAGCTATAGAGGGTCCAAGAGAAATGACCGTGCGAGGGAGAGAGGGGGCAACAATTCTGTCCAATTATCAAGAACAAGCTATTTCATAACTAAGCACGAGCATAAGTAATTGCTTACCGATAATCTTTGGCACTCCCAGCCCATTGTCAATATGGATCGCGATAGTGGGTGTGTTCATATCACAAAGAAAACACACGCGGCTGTGTCGAGAGAAGGAGAAGGAGTAAAATAACGAAATATGACCGGTAGGTCTCACAATCTGTATTATTTAAAAAAATAATTAAAAGAGAGGTCTCATTAATTACCGTAAAAATAACTGTGATAACAAACAAACTCATGGGTTTTGAGGAGTGAGGATAAGAAGTGGGTCAGAAGGAGTGAGATTTGGGAATACTATGTCAATGCGGATGAGCATGACAAACATGACTTTCAATTATTGAGTCGTAAATTTGATCTCCTACAACATTATAACGGAACTGAAGATTACATATGCTATACGACACGCAGAAACATTTTTAACTGCCTAAAAACGGCTGCTTCGCTTGTCACACCGGCGGACAACATAAACGGAACATAGCGGAGATATACACATGCGAGATATACACATGCGAGGAGCAATGCACAGGGTATACAGACGCCATAGGAATACCGAGTGTGTGTGCGTATTATGTAGTGCGTTATGTTATCCGAAGGGAAGATGCATAACAACAAAAACACACACACATACTAACATACACTCCAATATGTGTGTGTGTGTGTGCGCTGCGTAAGTCAAGAGATTCTGTTGACAGGCGAGTCTCAACGCTCCAAAACTCCGTCTCCATGACTCTCTTTCTACCTCTCTCTCTATCCCTCACTCTCTTTCTACCTCTCTGTCTCTCTCTACCTCTCTGCTTCTCACCCACCAATACAACTCACATGGTATGTCTCAGTAAGTTGTAGAGTGAGAGGGGAGTGAGTTGATTCATTAGAATATTCGATCGCAAGATGTTACGAAATATCATTCATAATATTGCAAATTACGGACGGTCATAAGACAATGCAAGTATCATTTGATCACAAATTTCGAGCGGTGCAATCACTAAAGATGAGGGGCAATTATAGAGCTGGGAGTCACGTGATATTGCACCAGACGTGTCCATTATGTTTGGTCGTATGAAAATATATCAATGACCCCCTACTGACCCCCTACTGACCCCCTACTGACCCCCTGCTGACCCCCTACTGACCCCCTACTGACCCCCTAGGGGGGTCAGCAGGGGGTCAGTAGGGGGTCAAAAATGGTCAGAAAGTGGTCNTGTGTGTGTGTGTGTGTGTGTGTGTGTTTAATGAAAATCAAGTAAACTGCTAAGAGTTAACTGTCAGAGTAGGAGAGAGAGAGATACTATGATAGTGAGATACACAGGCAGGAATACATAGGGAAAAGGGTGTTAATCACCGTGGCAGTCACGTGACATGTGACATGAGTACATGAATGAGTAGTTTCCTCTCTCTATCACAATATAACACCTATCATTATCATAATATCCTAACATATACCGTACAGAGCGATACTACTGTGTGAGTTTGCGTGTTTCATGACCAGCAGTGAAAGGAAGCTGGGTACTTTCAGTATAACGTGTATCGGTTATGCAGAAATATATGAGTATTGACTATTGAGTATCGGTGTATCAGTGTATGAGTATCAGTTATCAATCATCGCACACGAATACAGTGTATACAATGTACATTGTACATTGCATATGTACAATGTATAGTGTTTATTGCATAGTATACTGTGAACTCACTGGGGTCGGTTTAACAAATATCAAATAACCACCCCCTCACTCCCAATAATAAGGAGTCAGGGTAAAGCTATCCCTAGCTGATAAGTCCAAGGAAATCATCCATGAGTGACCCGACGGCAAATATGTCGTTGGCGTCAACCCTTGTCCCGATTATCTTCAGCCTGATCTCATCTTCCTTCTGAATGACAATCCCCTCGTCTTGGTTTTGGTAGCAGTCCATGTCTGTGTGGGGAGGGAGGAGGAGTGAAGTTTCGGGGGGGTTTGAAAGGTGAATGTTCAGAAAATGAAGTTAAGCTTGATCAGAAACTGAGAATGTTGAGGGTCACACAAGTGAATTAAAAGTAAAGGGGTAAAAACGAACTTTTCATGAATGGCCATTAATCTTACCTGGGTTGAATACCATATCAGCTGGAATGCTGTGACGAGAAATGAAGCAGGTCAGAGGGCCCACCTCACAGAAAATCCCCACTTTGTTTACTTCCCTCACTATCGCGTCCACTACCTGTTCAGGCGTGGATTATGAGTGGTAAAGTTGGGGGGTATAATTGGGCAGGTGGTGCTAGAAGAGGGAGAGGGCTACGATTGGGAATTTTCCCCACACGAAACTGGGAGTTGAGTAGTTACCTCTCCCTTGAAGGGTCTGAAGACGATGGCCTTGTATTTGACGGGGAATTGAACGGAACCCTGTCCCTGGTCAATGACACCGTTACCAATGTGATCTATCGTGGTAACCGCCACCACGAAACCGTACTCTCCTGTGTGCAAGCAGTGTGTGTGTGTGTGTGTGTGTGTGTGTTTGTAACGTTATTTGACTGTCTACCAAGCGAATGGTCATCATTGCGCCAGACAGTAAGACGAGCAACCAATAGAATTGCTATCTCTCTCACCGCTCTCGCCGCCCTCACATGCCCCATTGCCCCCTTCTCGTCAGCTGGTATTCAATAAGTGGAATATAATATTCTCCCACACGCACCACGCCACACCCTCTAGCTCACCTGTGCATGATCCCTCAACTTCAGTGAAGAGTTTCTTCTTCACCACGTCTATGAGCCGAGGTCCGAAGTACTGCGGATGTAGCAAGATTCTGTGTTCCAGACACATATGATAGAACATGGCTGAGTCATGGGGGAAGAGAGTGTGGTTATTTTGCATGGGGAGAGAAGTGTGAATAACAATTACTAGGAGTAACATTGTGAAGTATGTATGTGTTTGTGAGGAGATTAGCAAAAACTCTAGGCAGGGAGGACTTCAACATCATATTGTGTAACATATCAACTGAATAAATAGACAACTTACAAAAACCATTAACTCATCAAATTAGGTGTTCTTTAACAATCTGAAGTAATCAAAAAATAGTTAAATATCATATTATCAATCCCTACTAAAGGAGATTTTACGTCACACAAACATTTAATTTCATATCAACATTTGAATCGCTATACAAATTGGTTTAAAATAAGCAGTGATTAACCCGATGAGAAAAGGTGCATGTTTTATGTTTACAATTAAGAGGGCTGTCGATGAAGGACGTTCTCAGCGAAAGATGAAGAATGACCCGTTCTGCAGTAAAAATACGTAAGGCAAAAGGAGAGGGTGGAGGTTCGCGGAAGTTCTTGACGACAGCCCTCTTATAGAGGCGTACCAATCATTGATATATCCCTACTTATACTAGACTGCAGTTCATGAAAAGTGAATTATGAGGTGCCATTACTCAGGAGGTGCCATTACTCAGGAGGTGGCAATACTCAGGAGGTGCCATCACCATCCTCCCCTTGGGGTGTGTGCTCCACGTATTTGTATGCATCCTGCATGTTACTGTGTCGCTCCATCTCTTCCTGCTCCTCCACTCCTGCAGCCTGCGGTGAATTTGTTGATGAAGGAGCAGTGGAGTATTGCGATTAAGTCCGGATTATAGAACTGGTGAAGCATTTATGATTTGTAGAACTAGCAGTCACACATTCATCATTTCTTGTGACAGCATCATTGGGAAAGGGTCTTATCACGCGATTGGTTACCAATGAGGACATGGTATTACCATGAGTTGAAGGACAGTGTCATGTAGTTCTGGTACACGTCCGTCAGCATCACTGATCTTTACATTACCATCTGCATCCCTGAGAGAAATATTGTGTGTCAAGAGAGAAATGAGAGTTGGTAGCTCTTATAGCCAGAGGATAGACAAAGTCATCCAGGTGATGATCACTTATCAAGATGTGATGGGTGTGATACACTTACGTCTTACAGTTACCGAGGTTGGCAACTGCTATTTGCTATGTATTGCTAAAGACCGTGCTTAGACCGTGCTTAGAATATGTACCTGTAGATGACTTTTATTTCTATCTGCTGTTTCTTCTGCAGAACCTCGACTTCCCTCTTGGCAGAGTGTACTAGTTGCTGCATCACATTCTCTATCTGAATATGATGATGGATGTACAAAGTGATAAGATTTTGTCACATGAATTAATCAAGTAATTTATAGTGCATACCTCATCAGATTCCAGAATTTTCTGTATTTGACTCTCACTGATATGCTCTAAATCCACTTCTTTACCCGTTGTCTTATCTGAACGAAGGAATATCGAAAAAAGCGGGCGACTGGCGAGAAACCTGCTAACAATGATCGGAAAAGTCGAGTGTAAACCAACCTGTTAACGAAAGATCATTAATATTCAGATTACTAATGACCTCCTCTATCATTTTTCTGATAGCCCTTATTGGGTTCTGATACCGACTGTGAGCTAAATCATCCAAATAGTCTCGAAGTGTGTAATGTTGTGTCGTTGGGAATGCACCAACCCAATTAGGTTGATTGTCTGTCATCTTAGGAACGTGAATCGATGGTCCTGACAATATTAGATAATTAACTCTTTACAAAACTCCTCGCCTTTTATGATATATTTGAAACGAACCGTTTACCCAGAACACTATGAATTCATGATCAAGAGAAAGAGTGAAGTAGAGGACTCACTCTTCACAACGTGATGTCGAGAGGGAAGACTGTTTACAATAGGACTGCACGAAATCTTGTGTTTCACTCCTGCATGACCAGGCATGAACATCTCATGTTTGCACATGCGCGGCGTGTTTATCACTATTTTGTACACACAGATCTCCCGTTCATCAATCAGCGCTATGAAGTCACGACTGGCGTCTGGGTCACACGCATACTGGGAATAATGAACCTTATGGTACGGATACGTGATCTATATGCAATGCTGAAAAGACGGTGATGTAGTCAACATTCGGAATGAATCAAGTTGTCTACAAAAGAAGCTATCAAAACAAGCTATGATGCGAGATGATGCGAGAACGCACTGTCTCACCGATACTGTGGCTTGACGAGGAATCCCTGTTTCGTCACATATGTCCCCCTCTGTGAAGTACTGCTTGTGTGTTTGGGGTAACTGTTCATAGTACTTGATATTCTGAAAATAGTGATTATCTTACATCTTACAACTTTTACTGAGGTAGTCAACTAAATAGTCAACGTACAATAGTGGATAGCGCGCCGAATTCTACAAGAACGCGCGGTAAACGCGCGTGAACGGAGTGCGTACACTCGATCAAAATGTTGCGCGGTGTACGTAGTTATAACTTCACAACTTCTGTGTCACAGTGGCACATTTTAAACAAAACAATGCGGTATTTCAATGAAATAGCTTCTACAGAAAACTCACTTTGCTCTCTAATAGCTCTGTCCAATTCATGTCTTTTTCGTAATGTCCGATAACTGTGAATTCGTCTGGGACTTGTGATCTTAGTCTTACATCTGAAATCAAATCGTTTAAAGAACAAGAAACATAGATAGAGGCCAATTCCCAACTGGGAATGAACATTGTTCATTACCTTCTTGTCTGTACTGCTGTATTATCTCCCCAAAGCAAACTCTGTACGTCCACCAGCCCTTCGTCTATCAATGAAATGAATGTTGAGAGGTAACTGTATACCAGTAAACTGGTCCTATTTTACACAATGAATGTCATTTCACGGGAACAGGCATGAATGAACTGTTCCTGCAAAAACAGGATATTGTACTCACCCTGTATAAACAGGAGGTACCAGCGAACCGGGCCGAGAACGATTTGAGAACATTCTCAAGCTCTGTGTCCGTCTCATCTTTAGTCGCTATGTTCGGGAGTACACACGAATACTCCTGATTATACTTTGATTTCATGATAATGTGCTCCACATCACTCACCTAAAGACAGAAATGCTGCGTTTAAAATGGAGAATAGTGCTTTTAATCACGTGACAGCATATATCGATCTGATTGTATCCCCATTCTCATTAGTAAATAACTGATACATGAACATTGAACCTAGGCTTGTCATTCATCATGGCCAATACACTGAAGTAAGAGGACCGGACTGAAAGACACTCTTTTCAATTAAGGAGGGACACTCCTATCACGGCGCGCACTGCAAACCTCTGATCGTAGAACAGGGTTAGAGTTGATATCAATCCCATACTTCAGATGTTCCGCTTCTTCTATGTTATACACAAACGCCAGTACTGTGTAGTACATCAATAGTAAAATACATTTTATTATCATTGTACCTATAATAGTCGAGGTTAGGGGAGTTTAGGTTGGAATGTTGCTAATATAAGGACAATTGAAACGTTGATATTGCAATATGATTTCAGAAGTAATATAGGGCACGCATGATCACATAGAATACAACACGTTATAACAGCAACATACTAAATAGTACTCAAAGAACTGCTGCGTTAGTCGGTGATCACGTGTCAAAAGTGTGTGTCCCTCGATACAGTTCAATGAATAACAGTTCAATAAATAACTGTACACGTGTCTAGACCTCTAGAACCTGTAATCCTCGTTCCACTTGTCAGGTGTAAAGTTCCTCCTCATACACCACGTGTAATCGTCTCCCTTAGAACCAGTAGCCTTCTCGACGTACAATCTCTCGTATATCTCACGGAACTCCCGATCTTCAAAAAGACCGGGTATTATCGACAAAAATACAGGATGTAATGAACAGCAAAGCAGGACTTTCAGTAAGTGATCCTTTTGAAAGCCCCTTCCCCTCAACTGATTACGCGATATGACATGACAAATCCAATTCGACCTTATCATTCGAAACCATCCCCTTCGGCTAATAACGCGCGCGTGAACAACCCTCTCTCCCCACCACTAACCTTTGCTCAGCTCGTCGATCTGTGCCTTGTAGTAAGGGTTGTCCTTGAGCAGGAGAAGTCGGAGACACAGCTTCTCCTTGTCCCACCGACTGTAGTTCGGATACTTCCACTAAAAGTATGAGAGGGTAGGGTAGTGTGTGTGGAGTGGGTAGAGTGGTGCGGGGTGGAGTGGTGCGGGGTTGGGTANGGGTGGGGTGGTGCGGGGTGGAGTGGGGTGAGGTGGAGGTGATGTGGGTAGTTATTAGATGAATTTGTCAACAAGAGGAGGTAAACACTGAAAAGTAATTGAATAGTTACTGGGGTGTGGTGAGACTCACAAATTTGAGTCCGGATATGTTTCCTTTCCTCGCCAGGGCGCGGAAAAAGTGTCTGTTTATCTTGTAATCGTTAACACATCCCATTATATGACCTGTCATCGGACACCTACAGGATCGGGTGTCAATCTATTACCGACTATACTTATCAAAACGTCCTGTTTCTGTCATGGTGGATACTTTTATGAAGTAGGTACACATGATTTCATAGTACCTGTCTGTTTCTGTATACTTGTGAGTGAATTTGGGAAAGTTTTTTAAGTCCATTGCAGCTTGTTTCTTGATCCTTGGAGGCAGCAAGTCTGATTCAGCGATTGTCTCCAACCTGGACAGCAACAATCAACATACATACTGAACAGTGAATACCTGGCTCAAGAACAAGTGTGATACCGATTTCTAAACACAGATAGATGCGCATATATCACGAATCCGTAACAATTCCTAGAACTTCGATGTTCTGCACTGTGCAGGCGTGTAAGTTCGCGACATCGTAGAAGTTCGATGCAGCGGATGCCGAAAGTAGTGCTGACTCACTGTAATCTGTCGTAGTACTGCATCCGCTTCGACTGTCTCAGATAGTTGTTCTGAAGTGCTTTCTTAGATGCTGGGACATGCCTCCATCGCACTGCTTGTGTGAGTTTCAAACATCCTTCTGATGATGGAACAACACTCTTCCACATTCTAAGATGAATATATAGTGGAATAACGAAATTGCAGCATCATTACAATGCATGATAATGGCGTTACAACAAATCATGAGAGAAGTCAACTTGATCATGTAGTGAGATAAAGTAAAGTTGCGAGTAAAAATACCAATTTGAAACCAAATATACAATGTTTAGGTATAAATAATGCATGAATTAATTTAGAACAAGGGATTTAATGATCAAGTTCATCTCAATAATAAATATCAAAAGATATAATATTCAGTAATGAATAGAAAATGTGTTGACATCAAGTCAGTATCATAAACTTTTATAAATAGTGATAAATGGGATTTGAACTACGCATTTGTCATTTCTAATGCAGACTCAGCTTGACTCTGATAACATCGATATCATTCTGATTTTACTGTTTTCACCTCATCTCTCTCATCAGGAACATCTTGCTTATTTTCTGAAGGTAAATCAAGTGGGTGTTCAGGGACAACTTCCTGTTTCTCCTTTTTCAGTCTCTTTGCTCTGAATGACGGTGGATCTGGTCTATAGGCGTGTTTTATTACAACAAGCTGATCATCTTCTGGTAAATCAATAACATTCTCTTCCACATCAACTTTTAACTTCTCAGTAACTATTCTCATAACATCATCACACTTTGCATGAATGACAAGGTCTGCGTGATAGTCCATCCTTGTTTTCTGAAGGTTTATTATCACTATTTTACCACCATTTCGTTTTGTTCTGAAGGGAAGGTTTCCTGAAACATTTTAAGATGTTGATACATTTAAACATGTAGATATAGATGTTACATTGATTGAAATAACAATATGCTGACCAGTGGGTTGAATCTGAAGGGAAGTGCCGAGAACAATGCAAAGGTCTGCCACAGAGCACTGATATTCACACTCTGCAAGCTCATCCCAAGGTAGGCTATCTTCCCAATCAAGGACTGAGTCAACAAGTTTACCTCTGAAGGACACTAACAATAAATACATAGTAACAGTCTTGGATGAGTGTAACTGTCAAAATCAGAGTATTCGCAAACCTGCACATGCATTTGCGCTTTGTACTCCTTACAGATGAACATAGCTTTCCAGTCTTCTTGAGTCCAATTGTTTCTGTTGGCGATCCTTTCATAAATTCTCTACCACAACTCATGCATTTTTCAGTAAATATGTTACCATGAACCTCTGATAATTGAAACTTAGGAATCCCTGAAAATTGATGAATATTAAGTTATGTTAGTGATCAAAAATCTTACTATAATATTACAATACCGGCAATTGACTAACCTGACCTCATGTGCAAGTTATCAACATTTTGACTTATGACATAGCAAAAGCATTGAGATTTGAGAAGGGCACAAATAGCAAAATGAGTATAAGAAGGGGCAGCAATCTTGAAATCTATATTGATAGTGGGCTTGCAACCGATTTCTTCTAAAGTCCATACACCCTTTGGACCTCTAAAATCAGGAATGCCACAGGAAGTACTTATCCCAGCACCAGTGATAAATACAATTCGTTTTGCAGACTTAATTTCATTTGCAAGAATGGATGCCTTTTCTTCAATCTTGCATAAATCTTCTACAATTTCTTCAGCTCCCAACACACCCTTGTCTGGATATTTAGAGAGAGCAGCAGCATAGTTCAAAGCCATGGCTCTTCAATGAATGATCTACTTCTTTTCATCATTAGGAAGCATAACAATGGAAGAATCACTGAGTTCTCTAAAAGGTAAGTCAAACATAAGGAAACAATTAAGATAGGAAATGCTGTTATGGGAACATTTCACCAATTTTTAATGGCAACAGACAAGATATTGCCTCACTCATTAAAAATTGCTGGTAGAACATTTTATTATTTTAAGCAACAACATTGAATATAACACCTATATGCATGGTAATTATACAAAAATATCTAGCATAGTACGGACTAATTGCACTAATTTATACTACTCGACGATCAAAGACTCATATCAGCTCCGGCGGAGCTAAATCTTTGTCTGGCGATGCGAGATCGCTGATGCAAGCCGATGAGAATAAGTTTGCGCCACGCGCGCGCAAAACGAAATTCTCGACAGGGTCTTTCATTGATCATCGATGGATATTGGATGTGCACACGTTGCGCGCCCCTGTTCTACTCTGCAGTGAAGTTGAACTGAAAAGTCGTAGAAAGGAGACGCGCAGCGCGCGCGGAGTATTTGGGTCACGCAGCGCGGGAACATCGATGGACAACTAAATCTTTGCTTGCAGTGACGCCAGCCACGATCAGAATAATTTGCGGCGCGCGCGCAATGAAATTCTCGACAGTTGTCGATCGATGATAGACCCTGTCGAGAATTTCGTTTCGCGCGCGGCGCAAACTTATTCGCGGCTTGCATCATGTCAGCGGTCTGGCATCGCCCGACAACTCGACAGGGGCTATCATTGATCATCGTCATCATCGCGGACAGTCAAAATTTTTGAATCTTCATTTTCGCCGCGGCATGGATCGTTTGATTTTGATCATGCAACGTGGGAATGTGGGATCGGATTTCGGAACTTCTCATCTTCCGAACTGCGAACATCGAACACGCGCGCCTGGCAAGGCCTGATATAATGATATTGATATCATATTTTGAAGTATACAGTGTACAGATTGAAATATGAAATTGGCTATAAGTATAAAATTAAAAATAGGATGAATTTCATCATGAAAAAATTAAAAAGAGTTAAATAATTTAAATTTACTAGACATAGGATCAGGAATGGAACCGGAATACGGAAAGAAACGAGAAAGCTTCCCGATAAATAGGATTCGGAAGCAGAAAAGGGAAACTGAAGGGTATGCAGTACGGATGTTTTTCGTCTTCAATTCTGATCAGTTGTCGTATAACTATAAGTTGTCTATTATTCTAAAAGTTGTCTAGTTCTCATGAAGTTGAACATCCGGAAATAGACCAATTATCCCCCATATTATGGAAAACTGCGCTCTTAAGAGCGCAGTTTTGCTTCACATTACATCATTACATCATTAAGTGAGTGACATTTAACATGAAGCAAATAATGGACTAGCTGGAGCTCATCTATAGGCTCATGATCTAAAAATCCATGCGATATATAATGTTTCATATGTGTATGTCGCTGTTCTGTTTTGCTGCTTAAGAGCAAGCCAAACTTGGTTTTATGTCACAGAATATCTAGTATCTACAGTCTTACAGTTTACTCTTTCCATTCATAATCATATGTATTTTGCTTTTGAAGACTCATCCAATAAATTGCATCGCTTACTCACTGTTCTAACAAGACTGAGGGGTGCCGTGTGATTAAATCGAACTCGGAACCATTGTGCATCGATACATGATGAAAGATAGGAACAAGACAAATTGGAATTGGAATTTAACCTGAATAGCCTCTTCAACATGGTGTTACCATGGTAACTTGTTGTCATGACTACGTGAGACTTTGGATTTAATTAATCGAAGTCTCGAAGGAGGTCTCACAACCACATAACAACATCGTAGTAGAGCTCAACTTTGCCGACTACTGAGTGCTGTTTATAATCGAGATGCATTGTTGCACTTTCAATTTGACAGTTTACTACAGTTGTGCTATTTCTCTGCAATTGTGTATTGTCCAAACAGACAGTGATCTGACAGAATGGCATCTCTCATATGCTGGTCCATCATGACGTGAATTTATCCGCACATGATTCTGGCCATGATGCATTAACTGGCATTTCTCTCTCTCTCTCTCTCTCCTTCGCAATAACTTCACAATCACCATGCTAGATTACAGAGCATGATTCAGAAGAGCAATCACAAGCTCTCTAGTTTAAACTGGTTCGGTCCGTATTGTGTGTCCAATAGCTCCAATATATCAATGCTTGTTGCTCGTACATTTTACACCACGCGCGCGCAAGTTTTGCTTGTTTCTCCAGTTACTAGTCATTACACTTGCTAAGTCCAGGGGGCACCATGGCGGCTGGGACACTACCCTACGAGAAAACGGGGAAGGACTTCCTCTCCTCATCACACTTTACTATCGGGATGGATTCCTCTTTCCTAGAGGTTCATTGAACCCGTTATACACGTCACTCATTCAATTATATTGGTATAGGTCATTGTGCCGAATGAAGAATGACAAGTTCAAACTAGTGATTTCTCGTTGGGCACATGGACCAAAGAGCCATGTGTACAATCATATAAACGTGTTTACGAGCTGGCTGCAGGAAACTAGAGAGAAGGCTGCAGGAAACTATAGAGACGGGTATTAATGAGCATGAAGATAGGATTGATTAACGAGATGCATGACCGCGTTTATCTAACATCAGGATACAAAGACGAGTGCTAACAAGCTGGCATTCCAAGACCGAGGCCCAGTGTCAGTAGATCAGGTGGCAGCCAAGAACCTTGGTGACAGTCAACTCATGCACAGGTTTTACTTTTTTACGGAAATACATGATTATTATTTCCCTTTAGATGAAATGAATGGTGATACTGCATACCCCGTTTATATTTACAGCAGTTCACACTACAACAAACAAGCAGTCTCACAGACAAAGGACTCGTATCGGAGTATGGGCGTGGCAACACGAGAGTGGAACGATTACTCGGGCAGACTTAACACTAACTTCCTCAGTCACAGCGATTCCCAGTGCATCTCGTTTCAGTGAGTATGATACACCAGTAATAACTTTGCAAAGGAGACATCACGCGGGTTTCTCGAAGTCAGTGTGAAACTCCACAAAGGTTCTACCATGACACGTACGCATCTACAAAACTGGATAGAGTTATTCAAGCTAGTTGCATGATACTAATGACATCGATTTAATCAATTAACGAAGCGATTAACCTCATCTATTGTAACTAATACTTGTTATGCGATTGAGTTGTTGCAGCAACAAGTGAAATTTCATCTCCTATTGCATATTGCGATATCAATCTATTCCCCCAATCCAATCTAAATGATTTATTTCCTAATTGTTCATCGTGGAATTGTAAGTTCCTTATCACGGTAGTTCATAGTTTTGCGTCAAAATGAACTATTTTGGACCGCTAATCTACGAAAAACATGTCCTACGAAAGTTCGTTGACGTGTAAGTTCTTAAAGCAATGGAATTCTTGAGTTCTATCGGATTATTCATTACGTTGTTTAGTGTTGGTAGAGACCACTGGGCGTGAATTAACACGATCGTTTGAATGATAACACGGAATCATTTCAGTGAAATCTGATTCAATGAAGTGAACCAAAAGCCCAAACACCTCACTTAGAATACCTACTTACATAACGCGTTCAAATCGTTGTTTTTCATCACATTTTTGTTCTCGCAGGACTACAGCCCAAGACCACTTCAAGCCGGAAAACGCTCTAAAGTTCGACAAGAAAGAACAGAAGAGTCTGATGACGAGTTCTGTGCCGAGTGGAGACAAGGACAAAGTCAGGATCCCTCTCAGCGAGGTTCATGATAGCTATCCGGGACAAAATGTGGGTCACATCCGTCCCAATAGGTACCCCGAGCACATTGACTACGGGATTATTGATACCCTCAAGACAGATAGGAGACAGCCACCCCCCTACAGGACAACAAACCAGGTCAGTGAGTGGGAGCCAGGTGGGGCCGAATTAGGGATGTCAGAGAATGAGAGTTGGGAAGGGAGAGAGAGGCGTGGGTATCGATAGTGCACTCAATTCTTATTGTGGGATACTCACACAACTCATTACCCAATGTCCATGCTGCATTGCTGCAGCACAGCCCCATCAACACCATCACTACTATAGGAACTACACAGCGGACAGTTTGACCCAGCCATCAAGCAGCCGTATGGGGAGGCAGCACTGAAGCGTGGCACTCACGCGGTGGGGTTGGGCAATGAGACCACGCCCCAACACACCACCAATGTCCGGGACGAGTATGTCCCCCAGGATTTCACTACCAAGAGGTACATGGGATGTGATAGAAATGTGAAACTCCCAATTCATCAGTAATATAATAGCTGGAGATTTATATTGTCTGCATAATAGTTGCCTCGTTTCAATCTGAAAGGCACAGTTTCGATCATAGCAATCCATTGTGGATCGGGTGTAAGTCTCATCTTCTCTGGTCTCAGGTATAACAAATCCGCTGCCGTATCCAAAGTGTTGGGAACAACATTCTTGTTTGGTAGTGAGACACCACACAACGGCAGCTTGACACACACTGACACCACCAACTTGCAATACCACACCGGCAGGAGCTACGGTATAGGACATATTATACGTCATTTTTCAGTAGATTGATGACATTCATTCAGCGTACAAAACACGTTTATCTGAAGCATATTTCTCACAATGAGGTGTCACTCATATGAGACATGAATGTCTAGTGTCTACAATGTCAGACAAACTATTCATGTGTAACATGTCATGACGCTGACCCACTATTTTGTGTAAGTAATGACACATTCAGGTCCGACACTGTCCATGAAACCCGACAACGTGTTTGAGAGCAGTTTTCCAGAGGGTGATCGACACCCGGAGAGAACGAAACAGCTCCAAAATGACACCTCCTACGGGGAACATTTCCCAGTGGTAAGTGTTTGTGTGTGTGTGTGTGTTTGTGTGTGTGTGTGTGTGTGTGT
>CAMPET010000220.1:20429-51134 GCA_946803715.1 Beroe ovata | reverse complement strand
AGTTCGAGTGGGGGTGCGTGTGTGTGTGTGTGTGTGTGTGTGTGTGTGTGTGTGTGTGTGTGTGTGTGTGTGTGTGTGTGTGTTTCACCCCCTTTTCTCTCAGAGAGCACCTGGAGTCATACTGAATCCCAAAGTGAAGGGGGAGGAGATCATTACAAAGAGTAAAGTGGTACTTGGAACTGATAACCCCGTGCTATCAGCTTCAACGCAGTCATGTTACGTGTCACAACTAGCTCATGTCAAGCCGCGCGACAGGGTGGATCAGTTGGTCAAGTTCCAGAATGGGTTCTCCCTCGGCTCACAGACAGGTTTCCATGGCAACTCATAATTTGATCAGTAAAACTAACTGGTAACTCCTCAGTCCTCTTTCAATACTGAACGATACCATTGCTCAGAGTACCGAGAAGCACCGGTATCTGAGATAAAAGACAACTTCAAGAGCAACGCTGACCACCAGAAATTCGCACACAAAGCAACAGTTCTCGGCAGGGTAAGATAGTGTTACCATGACAACGCAAAGTGTCACAATGTTGCTATAGCAACTCACTTCACCCTCCCTCAGCTGAAAGACAGCCATCTGATCTTGACTCACGACGCTCCCAATGAATACTCCACAACGTACAACAGCCTGTTTGTGTCAAAGAAACCAGATCCCCAAGGTCTAGCTCCCAAACTACAGAGTAGCTCAGTTCCACTGGGGAATTTCTCACGGTACACCACTCCCGGACGCTAGGCAAGGTAGATAAGGATCGAATGCGCGAAATGGAGAACTTCAGATTTATGCGAAACGGAGAACTGCAGATTGATGATATTTGTATGTGATGCTAAAACTTAGTGTTTTTTCTATTCTACGGCCTCGTGCAGTTGTTAGTATTTTCACCGTATTTTGTCGAAATTATTATAATAAAAAACTGGAGTATAAACGTTAAATAAGATGTGTTTTTGTAACGTTTTGCTTCTGGAAACTTCATCTCACCATGTGTCACTGTTGTTTCTTTGTTATCCTGTTGACAAGATGGAGTAGAGCTGTGAAAACTGCACCAGCACCACACAGCACGTGCCCGTACCAGTAGAGAGACGACCACTTTGATACCACGTTCCACCACGAGTAGCCCTGTTAATAATGCGTGATATCAAGTGCGTGATTATATGTGAAGAATGCGTGATTTGTGCGTGATTACTCGCTGAGTACGTGTAATCTGTCAGGCTTAGAAGATAAAATGATTAAACATAAAACAAGACAATAATTGATTATGAGACAATAATTTTCTAACAATTCAAAAGATCTCCATTAAGTCATTTCAACATTCCCTCAAGCAGTCGTGCGACAGCAAGAACATACGAATCACACTTCACATCTCCGTCAATGAGCAACCCCACTGGCAAACCTCCAGTGGGGTTAGCAACCGGAATCGTGATACTTGGCGAACCAACAACACTTGCAATGTCTACATTCTGTACGTACAACCGGAAAATCTCATTCCATTGCGTCCACAGCACGTCAGGATCAGCATCCATAGCAGTTACAGGACACGTTGGGGCTATTATCAAATTGATCTTCTCAAATAGTCCCCGATACTCAGCGATCAGTTTGGGACGGATATCGGTCATCGCCGTGTCATACTCTGCTTTGTGATCCATCATGATAGCTGCATACGTCTTCTTGATGGGCGGGGTCGTGACTTGGTCCACCAGTTCTTCTATTGGGACATCAGGGATGTACCGGTTTAGATAAGATATGAGATCAAACTTGGCCTCGTGCAGTACTATAGGACTAGTAACTGCAGCACAGAGTTCCACTGATTTAGTTGTGTCGACTGGGACTAGCGTGATGCGATCATCCTGTTTCAGAGTTTCAATCACGGCATTCCACGCTTGGAGTACCTCATCAGAGCAATTAGCCAGTGAGTTTGCAGCATCGTAACCCACCACTACCTTATCTCCCTCTCCCAGAGCGTATATCCCATCTCCAGATATCACACTATCAACACGCTGTACATCCCCCACACCCCCGCTAAGTATACCGATAGTATCCCGAGTGTGGGAAATGGGGGTTACCCCCTCACTGGAATACCGCCCAGTGGAGGGCCGGAACCCCACGACCCCGTTGAGGGCGGCGGGTATGCGGACTGAACCCCCCGTGTCACTCCCTAGCGACACGTCACACATCTCCATGGCAACGGATACAGCACTCCCGCCCGAGCTGCCGCCAGCTATCTTGGTGTGGTCGTGAGCGTTCCTGACCCCCTTCACTCCGCCCTGACAGTACACCGGGTTGTAGGAGGTGATTCCAAACGCCATGTCCTCCATGTTGACTTTGCCGATACAGATCCCTCCAGCAGATAGTAGCTTCTCGACTACAGGAGCGTTTTCAGTAGGAATGAAATCTCTCAGTGCTTGAGTGCCGGCTGTGTTTGGCATGCCCTTGACATGGGTGTTATCTTTAACCGATATTACCATGCCATCGATATCAGATTTCTGGGAGTTGTTCTTGATTCTCTCTTCGGATTCAATACCTTGCTCGACAGCGAAACTGTTGATGTTTATGAAAGCATTGACATCAGCATTCAGCCTCTGGATTGTGTTGAGAAATCGTCTCACCCTGGCCATACCTGAATATATCTTCACAGAATTGTACCGAGATCTAAAGACAAAAGGTGGGAGCAGAATGATGCATAATCCGACATAAACAAGTAATATTAACAGATGATGTGCATAGTGTTATGAGTTTAATATCCAAAAGCGAAAGTGCCTCTCGATGTGATTCACGGAATACAATACAAATTAGAGGGAGGAAAGATGAACAACAACGTAACCAGTATGTGACCAGTTCTCAACAATAATCAAACACAGCTAAAAGTATGCAACAAAATATGCTCGTTTCAGTTCAATTTCTCACAACTACACTGTTCCACTACAACAAAAGAATTCGGTTTCATATCATTATCAGTGGACGCTCAAATTTCAGTGTGAGTTAAAAATACATTTTTTCACGATTGACTAACCTCTGTCTGTGAAGGGTCAGAGTCAAACATAACACCGAGATATGCTAACTGTATCACATTGATAGCAATGAATAGCAACTTGATAGGCCCACGCAATATCTGAGAATATTATCGAGCATTATCATTTGCATTCAGCAGTTATCGGTGCGTGAAATACAAATATCGTCACTGGAATTCACCTTGTTTTTGTGAGAACAGTTGTGACATCTGTGAACTCGTACACAAGTGTCAAGAAGTGTTGCTAGTTCATTCCTGAGGGCTGAAATGCAGGAATGTGGGATGATGTTTTGAGAGTTGCAAAGCATCGACAAAATCATAAAATAATGTTAACAAGAGATACCAGCCTGTGTAATTTGTCACCCACCGATTTCAACGTAGGAGAATAGGAATATCGAAAAGAGGACCACAGGGAGTTGGAAGTTCAAGCCCTGAAGGAGGATCTCAGTTCATTTCCCGCGCAAATAGTGAAGCACATGTTGCGCGCCACTAATGCGCGCGCATTTTCTATCGCTAGTTTCAACTGCTGAAACTCAACAATAACATTTCCGCGCGTTAGTGAAAATACTGGATCTGTTCGCATTTTTTGTGATTTTGTGACAATTCGGCCAATCACGAAATCTAATTCAATTCGTGACGTGACAATTATGTAACTGTTTCACTCACATGTAGGATGCTACTCGCTGCATATGTCAGGAATGCAGCAACATACATTCCCAGGGACCTTGACTTCTTGTATATATCTGACAAAAACAAAATGGATTAACAGTCAATGAAATCGTTGGTGTGTTTAAAATAGATTTTAAAAGAGTGCGAACTCACATGTTTTGAGCCAGTAGTGCATGGGTAGGTTCCACGACTTAGCAACAGCTGACATAGACGCGGGAATCTCAACTTGGAGTGGTGAAACCACTGTATACCTGATTATTGGATTTGTTTTATGGCAGAATAAAGCTCTTCAGATTCATTGGAGAGGGAAGACAAGCTAGTTCGAATAATAAGGATGCCTTACTATTTTAACTTACTATTTTCATCCCTACAAGTAAGTGAGTGTTTGTAAAAACTTCTTGGTCATTGGTTAATGGTTAGATTCCCACATCCTCACTTATAATGTGATAAGGCTATTAAATTCTGTGACAGAGTGGTCTGTACGGAACCCCACGGTTTCGATTCCTTGTTTAACATGCCGTACAGCAATAATCTCCAGGCTAGGCACATAACCACTCTGTCTTGGTCAAAGTCGATTTCAGTTCGAATTAGCAAGTCTCCCCTCGTACAGAATGATAAAAGAGACCATACAGATCACAAGACGCAGTGTACTTACGGTTCCTCAGCTGTGTGCTGGTAACCTCCAATGAGCGCTGTGATTTGTGATGTGTAGCACACAAAGTAGTGACTAGCTCGGAATGACTGTGCCGTGAAGTACACTCCGAACATCCTGGAAACAGCGACATATAAACAATAGTAAGTCAGCCATATAGTAAGCTGTGATACTTGAGTATAAATACTTTAGTAAGTGGTACTGACGTGTTTTTATGAGCACCATCCAGCGCATAATTGAGAATACAGGTGGAAAATATCGCTGTGCTGTAAGCAAGACAGAGTGAGCTGCTGATGCCGTATACTGTCTCTCGAGTCTGTAATGTAGGAATATGTCAGTGTAAGTGAAGAGTGGCAGTCACTATCTTACTCAATTCTAACTAATGCACCTACTTACAAATTGAGTATTCTTGCTCCGCCTGTAGTCTGATAGTGTAACAAAAGGTCCGAATATGAGGGAAATGGGAGACAGAGTATAACCAAAGTACACCAATGCAGGTGGTATGGAAATCACTCCTGCATCCATATCAAATCCCAGTGAGGTTGTTTTCATGAGGAGTAAGATAATTGTCCCCCGGATTTGGTGCCATTGTTCAGCTTCAACTATGACAAGCTCACTGCATGAATATTACTTGTTGTAACCAGGGTAAGTATTGAAAATATAGAAGGATCATACGTTTCTTATCCTTCAATTAATTGCTACATACCAGATGAAAACAAACAGTAGATTGGAGATGAGGACTAAGGCACCACAATAGCCGCTTCCTCTTGTAACTGACACTACAAGGTAGGAAATTGACACCACAGCAACTGAGAAGAGAGTTAATGTAAGGCAGTAGAAAACTAAACCTTCCTTTAACAATTCATAATTTACAAAGTCATTCTTGAAAAAGAACATTTACCTATATATCTTATACTGGATTCATAGAAGAGAAAGGCACAGATCAACCCTAAACATATGTCAACAATTGAATTTATCCTCACACTGTTCAGTTGTGCAAAGATAGATATCTGAGGATAAGTGGTTTTGTAAACAAATTTCTTTGCATCAACACAAACTGCTGGAGGAGAAAAGATTGTTGAGTAATCACTTACTATGGCACTCAGTCCAAATAATTTTAGAAACACTGCAGTGACTTGTTCAATCACTGGAAGTACACAGTAATATGTCAGTTCATCGATTTCATCATCCATGCTCTCTTCATAGTCATAATACTCACTCATAGCTAGGATTATTGATCTTTAATTCGTAATAATTGATCTTTAATTCATATAAATTGTTCTCAAGTGAGTCTGTGTGAACTTAGTGGAAGTACAAAAATCATTTATTGTCATATAAGTAGCATGAAATGCAATTAAGGGAAGGATCAAGTAAAGTATGCTGATAATGACCACTCCTTTTCCAGTTCTCCTTGTGTGATCACAGCCAGCAGCTAATCCTCACCAAGTTGCCCACTACTTAGTGATAACTTGAGGTCATTTGTGGTCACGTTCTTCCTTATGTGGGTCTCCCTGTGAATTCCTATGATCTTCAAAAGTTGTTATAACTTATAGCTTTAGAAAGGAAATCTCAGTTAAAAATGATACTGAGCATTACTAGAAAGTGACAGTCATTGACTCATTAATAACAACCACTTCTTTGCTCTTGACCAATCAAAAATGATTTTCCTTATTTAATTTCAATTATGGTTGCAGATCGGCATGTGTAGCTACTAGAAAACCCATCAAGTGGATGTGATACACTACTCATATTGGATACAACAACACAACCCAAATCCAACAAACACAGCACCAAGATATTTTCCTATCAATTGAGATATTAAGTGGTTGGACAACAGATGTCAAGTCTCAACTAAATTCTCCAAATGTCAATTTGTGAAGGAACACAAATGGCAATTGGCACCATGATATGATGCTTGCCTCATGCCAGTATTTGACATTTGTTCCATTTTACATAGTGTATGATAACAAAATGATGCATTCAACCATGAGTCAAAAAATATATGCAGAGCAGATTCAATAACTCAAGATCACAATATACATCAACATGTGCGATGTGCATTATTCCTTGGAAGTGAAAAAGAGCAGAAAGAGCAACATGAACAAAGCACCATCACATATAAGCTGTCAGTCCCTTTTACAGCAGTGGCACACTAGCACATGTCCATGGCAACGCACAATCTAAATCAAAATCCATACGTGCAACTCTGAAAAGGCCCCATTTTGTGATGGACTAACATTAGTTGGTGCAATTGGAGCGACAGACATTTCAGTTCTTACCAAATTTCAAAAAAATAATTGAATCAAATTGTGAATTGAAATTCGACTAAAACGATTTCATGCTTTTATAATAATTGTCCACTCATTTGGACGCGCAGCGCGCCGTAACCGCGTGACGGCACGCGTTTAATTATGCTGATTCTTGGCTTTTGATGATAAGCCATGTCGCGTCGAAAATTTTATTGCGCGCGCTGGCACTCGCCACTTTGCCGCGCGGCTCGCGTCAGCTTTAGCTAAACGTTTGCGTTGTTATTCTGTTTGAGAATAATTTGCGGCGCGCGCGCATAATGAAATTATCCCCGACAGCGGACAGGGGCTATCATCGACAGCCAATCAATAACCAATCTGACGGACATAAGCGATTTCAACAATTGTATTAATGATAATTATCATCTTATGTTCAGATCATCACATAACTTTGAATAAGTATTTAAAATATTCAAAATTGCAGGTGCTAAGTTCATATTTTTGAGTACTTAGCAATTTTAAGTACTAAGCAATGAAATATATCTTTTCATGAAGTAAGCAATGATATAATTTTCTCCAAGATTGGCACTGAATATTTTATTTGATCTTCCGTAATATATTGTCTGGTGATGCTATATAGACAGGCTTTGTGATGCTATATAGACAGGCTTTATCATCCATTGACAATCTAAAGCACTGTATTGTATTGTATTCTATTATTCATGAATAGCTTTTAAAACAATATAAAAAGAATTATTTGCTCATTCAATCATAGTATAACGTTTGTTTGGCTACACTCTCCCTTTTATTTGCTGCATAAGCATACAAGTGGTCAATAGAACGTATGTCAGGAAGCAAATATATTATGCCAAGATGGGAAACTTTTGAAGAACAGTGAACACTGAACTTGAACATGACTCTAAATGCAGGTAAATGTACTTGTATATTAAGGTGTTAAGTGTAGTTCATCATGAATAATTGAGTTAAACACACACCATGGAAATATATCTTTACTTCCCGAATATTGAATACCCCCATGCCATGGTTTACATTCAGCTCAATGCTATGATTGCAGCTGAAATTGTATCGAACATGCTGGAGGCACACTTCTCCAAATCTGAAGATGGTTACTATGGAGGTATGCCAAGCCAGTCTGCACTTTCACTCATGGATGGGGGACTTCTTCAGGACTATCTTAATGAAACTGGGCCCCAGGTTTGCATTTTATGTTGTAGGTAAATGCTTAGGAAAAGATAACTTAATCTATCAAAATGTGCACCTGGCCATATATGTTATTGGGGATTACAGTTATAAAATTCTAATCTTCATTATCTGACCCATAAAATGTAGTGCCACCCTTATCTGAGATAACCCAATTAGCCCATTTTTTGTCTGAACAATTTATCATGTTGAGAGGCATTCAATTTTAAATTGCAGTGTTTGGTTTCAAATTGCTTGCAATCAAAGTGTGCTTGTTCAAAATTAATGTTTTAAAGTTTTCTGTCCAGTCAACTTGCTAGTTTGATTGGAGCTTGCTGCCATAATGAAGGTTTAGTGTTTTAACTCTGCAAAAGTTCCATACTCACCATCTCAACCTGCTGCATCACAATGTTTCTATCACAGGGGTTGGTGAGAGAGTTTGACAGTGCCCTGACATGGGCAACCCCAAACCAGTATCGTGACAGACTACTGATCCTGGGTTGTGCGGCTGCAGCTGATATACTACCAGGTATAGAGCAGCTCATGGCATATACTGTCACTTTACTGAGCTGTCATTATGAGGATTAGGATTCAACATGCATATCACTAAATGAAATTCTTCCACTGCAACTTGACTTTATCATGTTATGAGCTCTATGAAAGTGGAGTATTTTCATTAGACATGGGTCAATTCATTGAGCTACATAAACATCTGCTGTATTGTACATGACTATAGCATTCTGAATAAAGACGTACACGAGCACACATCATATTGTACCAATAATATTCCCCACACCTGTTACAATCACACACAGCCACACACATTGGCCGATATTCAAAAGAACTAGATCCATTTTATTAGATAGGCTGGTATTCCTTGTTTCACTACTTTTGAAGACACTGCTCCAGGCTCCTTCTCCCTCACAGTACAATTTATCTCCACTAACCACACTCAACCACACATCCCCACACCCAACCCTCAATTCCCCTCCCCCCTATCAGATGATGAACCTGATCAGTTGTCGTGGAGGGCTATAAACTCGTCACGTGACCCAGACACGGTGCAGACCGTGTCACTGGTAAAGCAACCCGGTATCGGATTCGGCTTCTCACTCGTCACAATCGGCAGTAGTGTTTACGTGAGGAGGCTCCAGCCGTACTCTCCCGCTAGCCAGTGAGTTGACAGTTAGTTGCCATATTTGTACGATACCGTTAGATGGAGTGGATGTTTTGATTAGCTAGCTTCACTCGGAATTTATGTCTATGTCAACTACGGTTCTGCTTCTTTTTACGTTGATGTGGATCGTAGAGGCAAACAATACATCCGATAATCCGATAATAATGTAGGGCTCAAGGCGGGTGTAATTGACGTTTGTTACACAAATATGCCGGAGTGTAAACAGCTCTCCGACTACCTACTTAGTGTTAAAATGTATTGTGTGCCCTCATTCAATCACTAATCCACTTAATCCCTACTATATTGCGGAAGGATTGAATGATTTTAACAACCCAATGGTCGGGGGAGAATATTTCCAAGTCATTGTTCTGTGTGACGCATATGTTACCGCCTCAAATTGTTACCAATCAACTCGCGCCATTTCGAGAGACGAAATTCGGAATTAAATCGCGAGTGTGACGGGTTTAAAAAAGCGAGATGTGTAATCGGTGAAATCTTAAAATTGCCGAGAGTATTAGAGTAATGAGGGGACTTCGCCCGTTGTCAATAGTAACTATATTGGTGTGGGTTTATTTGTAATTCCTGAGTATTCAAGAAGTCATATGAGTCACTTGCGAACAAATTTCATTATCCCCCCCTTTTTTCTCCCGCGGCAGATAGTGTAGTTTCGTCCGGAGAAATGAATTATTAGAGTGGGGTTTGAATTATCATAGTTAAAAGAATGTTACTTTGTAATAGGCACCTGTTTGATACAGGTGATAACTGGTATATTAGGCGTGGAGTATTATATACTGTGTACTGTGTAGTAGAGTGTACCCACCCACACTACAACAGGTGTGTGTTTGTGTGTGTGTGTGTGTGTGTGACGTGTGTGTGTGTGTGTGTGAGTGTGNGTGTGTTGTGTGTGTTGTGTGTTGTGTGTTGTGTGTGTGTGCACTGCATACTGTGCAAACAGGTGCCGTGGTGGGGAAATAGGTACTCCAGTTCACAAAAAGCTTATGTGTAATCTGCATAAGTCCACGAGCTACACAACAGTAGATCAGAGGGTTTACAATAGCTCCATATTACAACATACTCGGATGCCCCTCACACTCACAGGTCCGTTCATTTCAGGTGTGGTGAAATGAGTGAGGGAGACAGACTGATCTCAGTGTCAGGGAGACAAGTGGGACAATCCTTCACGCAGAAAGATGTGAGTTATTCTTCATCATGGTTACACACACAGGATTGTAATATTGTGAGTTTATTATTAGTACTTTGTAAGTACATCGTCAGTACAATTAAAGTTCATTGCAATTGTCGGTTTAAACGTCAAGTAAGTATGTATCGAATACAGTAATCTGTCATTCACTGACATAATCTGATAATAGTGTCTCACGTAGCAACGCACTCTTTTATGATTAACACAGTTAAAGTACTATAGTAAAGCAACCGTATCATTTGTAACTTACTGAGCTTGCGTTCTTATCCTATTATGTAATTGAACACACGCACACAGTACACACGCACACATATATACGCAATTTACGTAAAACTATAAAGATTGTGTGCGTGTGCGCACCACAAGCACATACAATATACATGCAAAACACCATGTACCTTTATCTCTATCATTTCTCACACATGTTACGATACATTTGATACGAGTTGAGTAGCGTTAGATCATAATAGCCTCACTTTAGTCTCACTATAGCCTCACTTTAGCCTCACTTTAGTCTCAGTAGGGCTTATGCCAATATCACATATTATGCTACCTCACTTTAGTCTGAATATCATGTGGGCCTGACTTTAGTCTCTGCACAATGCTAAAGTCACATAGTCTGATAGTGTAACAACACAGTCACGCTGCGTGTGTGTGTTTGTGTGTGTGTTTGTGCCCATTCTTCAACAATATTATTCAACAACAACAATTCATATCACGGTCTACACTGTAGTATCTCCTTCTCAGCCACTTGTTTCCAAACAACTGCTTGAGAGAGTGTGTTTGTGTGTGTTTGTGTGTGAATAGTGTTAATTGCTCTTTTACCGAATCATTGAAATTCAACATCTACCCTCAAAATATGGCTGAAATCCTGTCACTCTTTTTGACACCATTAATTGGTTGACACCACTCTAATTGTCAGCAGTTCTAACTTTCACTATGAAGTAACACGGATTTAATCCTATTTTCAGGTGATACAGCTACTGAAGCGTGAGTGTGAGGTTGAGCTGACGCTGGCACATGTTGCTTTTGATGGGAGAGGTTGCCCCGAAACAACCTACGACAGAGAGAGTCCTCATCAATCACCCGTATGTTGCTATGTAATGGGGCCGTTGCTATGACGAGGTTGTTTATACTTAAATTGACGTGTTCAGCTCAGATTAAGAGCTTATATCCCGATAACTGATTGAATGCACTCAATATTCTGTAATCAGTGTGTACTGTGTACTATACAGCGTCACTTATCTTGTACTCAGACACACTGGCGAGTGTAGGTATACGATCTCATAATGACGATATTATCACTCCCCTCTCACTCCCTCCACTCCCCTCTCACTCCCCTTCCCCCACATTCCCTCACTCCCCTCTCACTCCCTCCACTCCCTCCCCTTTCCCTTATCTTGTCCCGTGTATCTGTGTTATGGTAGTAGCTTCAGTCCAGATCAGAGTCTCGCACTTAATGAGTGTGATTTGTTGACCGATAACTTGTGTACTATTAGGTCTTTCTAGAGTATTAGGGTGTCCCACCAGTCTTTAGTGTGACTCTCACTCTTTGTGGATAGAGAGATATGAGTTAGAGCTGGGATAGGAAACTGATGAACTGATAATTAGTGGTTCTCATAAACGGATGCTGATAAAGTGATGTGGGGTAACAGTATTCGTCACTATACCGTATTTATGCTGATAAAGGAATATAGTGGAAAGACCCGTGGTAGATGTCAGTTATGATGAGAGGACTTTTTGGTGTGATGTAGCAGATTATGTCACTAAAGTGTCACCATTAGTGATATTTGCTTCAGTGATATCGGCTTTAGTAGATTTTAGTGATATTATACCCATCAAATCGCGCTCTTGTATGTTTGTATGCTGCTGTCCAAGTTATGCACATACATCCACCCTCACCACTCTACCGGTAATGAATACTGATTATACCTGTAGATGGTAACCATGGTAACAGCATGGTTCCCCTTCATAATACCCCATGCTCCTAATTCCAGCTTCGTGTTACTCTAATCACATTGTCCGCTCATTCAATCATCCAGTTACCACCTCACCCCATCACCCCCTGTGTGTTTCTGATGACCAATGATATCCCCCAGGTACAATATATCTAGAGCACACATATCTTTCTTAGAGATTTTCAGCCCCGATTTGTGCATTTCATTGCAGTTCATTGGGGGTAAATATTGGATCGGAGAAAACCACAGATTTCACAGGGGGGAGAGCGATAAACCCACATGCAGCTTCACATTTCATTCTGCATATTTTCCAACAAGAGATTAGGCACTTTTTACGCTTCACTGGACCCAATATTTTGTCATAATTTTCACACAATCACACATTCTCACACACTCACACGAGTACGCGACCGGTGTGAGCAGAGTGTGTGTGTGTGTGTGTGTGTGTGACATTGCCTGAGTTCCATCACGCGAATCCAATTGAATCACAACTACCTTGTGTAATCCAGGATGCTATTTGCGATCACACACCATGACCGTTCATTGTGAGATTCAAAGATATTTGGATAGTGTCTGATTGATGCACGTGTAGCTGAAACCATTGGTGAACTATCATGGTGGCACAACGCTCCTCGATAATTGCAGTACCCCTTTGCTTCACTGGTCACTGCGCGTGTCTGGGCATTTTACCAATGAACACTGAACACGTTAAATGGAGGTGATGCATGTGTGTGATTTGTGTGTGTGTGTGTGTGGGATGTGTGTGGGATGTGTGCGTGTAACTCCTGTGCGGTGATTATTAATCAAGTAATGTCAAACAGTCACAGCGGGAGTCAGACTTTCACACACGACCACACACACACACACACACACACACACACAAACCTAGTGCGAGTGTAGTAATCGAATAATCAGAGCCCGGTAGCAAATGTGTTAATGTAGTTTTGGGGTAAACTATGTGCTGTTTGGGTACAATAGTTTGAGTAACTTGGAGCTGAGCATCCCAAATTGCGTAACTTATCACACAATATTTGTGATAATCACGCAATATCCCGATCACGCATAATGCCTATTTCAGGCACTAGAGAACTCGTACAAGCTTGCTCTAGATCTATCGATGAGCTCGGCTGGCACGACACTGTCTAACGGTAGCAGCTGTGAGAGGGAGCGGAGTGTGGATATGAGCAGTGAGCATCATCATGGACCCTTCTTCAGAAACACGTGAGTAGGTTGTGGCTGGTGAAAAACAAGTGAGTTTGAGTGTGTGCGAGGAGTTTTTCTGAGGAAAAAGCCTTCAGGAAAATCGGAAGATTTGACGATCGACTAGATTTGTCACGATTGAAGAGGAAGTGATAGGCCCATTATATAGTCTGTTTAAGATAACGATTTGTTGGATAATTGGCTAGACTCCAAGTTTTCTTGTCGTGCTTTATCAGTTCGTTGAGCAAGCCGTTATCGACAAGCAAACATCAGTTTAATTGTAAACTTTGATAATCAGGACCACACCCAGTCTAGTGTCAGACAGTGAGATTGTATGAACCTACACGCACACACACGCACAGAGACTTACACACACACTTTTTTACGAATCATTGTAACTGTAAACATGCATGATTGTATATTCGTAGTGTAGGAGAAAAACGACTGAAAAAGCTTCCTTCCTAAGGGTCTGTAGCAAGCAATAGAGTGGTAATTTGTAATTATTGTGACCGATAAAAATGTATTGCTTATTAATTGTCCTCCTCACACACAGAGAATTTCCAATGGAGACTTCATTCTTTGTGAGCAAATGAAATTCCCGTGAATCGGTAGAACACAGAGAAAAACATGGGAAATTCATTTCATTTACCCGGGGTTAATGAAATGAATTTCTCATGTTTTAATAAGTGAAGTATACACTACTCTGACGATTATGGAATATTATCGGCGACGCAATTCAATTTTACTCGGTTTTGATGTTCCCAAGGCGTGAGACATTCTTCAACCCTGCCCCTCTTGAAATGAAATTGGTATCTCATACTCCGAAAATGTCGATATAGACTTTACCCCCTGCTGCACGCTTGATACATGATACAGCTGATTAATCACGAGATAACTGATATATCGGTTTTGCGATTACTCGCTCCAAACCACTCTGCTTTGATGTGTAAAGCCCAGAGGGCGGTGCCTTTGTCAATTTGACACTTGTATCACATGTGGGCGTTTTGAGTGTGTGTGTGCATGTGGGGTTGGGAATGAAGCATTATTAATTGCCGGTTCTATACAATTTCACAGTGGTGTACAAGTGGTCTTCTCTTCTGATATTAATTGGTAATCATTATGAAAAACATACTACAACCGTTACATCATATTTCAGTAGCCTGAGTGTAACAGGGTGCGACACGTTACCGCGAGGCACGTTGCAAGCATCTGATGCACGTGGTGACACACGTGGTGACACATGGACAGGTAGACAGATGTGTGGACGGGTCACGTCATTCGGTTTGTTTTTCCTTAAAAACTGGTGATGAATTACCTACATAATATTCTGTGTGTATGTGCATGTCCGATTGATTGTGATTTGTGCAGATTCAGACATCAGATTTATCAGAAATCTTGTTATCAATGTGTGTTCAAGGGCAGCCAATATTCTGCCTGGCTAACATGTGTACACATACACGCACATACACACACAGACACATGCACAGACACAGACACACACAGACACACAGACACACAGACACACACACACACAGTACACACACACACAAGCACACAAAGACATTGATTCTGTGTAACATGTTTACTCATATTTACCCGCGTTTATACACGTAATATTATTGTACCCATTATCTCGAGATAAATCAATTATCGAGAACGACCTGGACCCTGCCAACCTTGTTCACCCCCTCCCCCTCACACACACACACACACACNCACACACAAACACACACACTCACACACACATATACACACACACACACACACACACACAATGTTGCATAAAACAGACATGGTATGTTCTCATAGCACGCATGACGCATAAATAGAATGATTACCTGTAAAAACATTACAGTAAAATGGTATGATCACCCTATTCGTCAAGTGTTTTACAGTATATCATATTATTCCCCCTAATGAATTATCATCACTTACTATAACTCACTACATGGATTCATCATCATATAATGTTGTACATTATTATGCTACAGAGTCGGATTTAAAAATCAATTACGGGGGTAACACATTCCTGTGTTAAACATTCTCATACCGAAATCCCTCTATAATTCCTTACATTATCCGGGCTGGATCTATTCTTGCTTTCTTATGGATATGATCGTGTCACTTATCTCATGGTCATGTGGTAGGTAACTTGGACATGCGACAAGAACTCTATCTTCAGATATCGTGAACATCATCATACGCCAAGCGCCAGCATTCTAATATAACCACAATATTTCATATAGTTGTATTACACGTTACATAGCAGAACATCACGTTCTGTTCACATGACACGATTCATTGGTCATTGTATTCTGCTGAAGTAATGATCACTTACTCACACATGACAAATTCTGCAGGTTCTGTAGGTGACAGCGTGTCTACCACAAGTTCATCTCACGATAACATGAGAACCCGATCCACATCATCAGGATCCGGATCGTACCCGTCCACTCGGCCACTCTCCAGCCCTCTCAGCAGGAGTGGGGGAGGTGGGGGTAGGTCCCCTCCTCGTAGAGGGGGCAGTTACCAGAACACCAGTGATAGCAGGTTAGAGGGTCGAGGAGTAGAGGGGAGGTTAGAGGGGTTAGGGAATAATGGGCTAATGATAGAGGGGTTAAGGGGGTGTTAAGGGGTTAGAGGGTCGAGGAGTTGAGGGGAGGTTAGGGGGTGTTTGCAGTTATGGGTGGAGGAGAGAAGCTGGAGGAGGGTTAAGTGATAACAGGGGTGGGATTTGTGTTTTCGAGTATAGAAAGTAGTGAATATGTCCTCTCTAACAGATCAAAGTCGCATCAATCTCAAGGAACCAAGGATTCTCACACCTCCTCCATTAGTAGTAAAAGGTATAAAAATCAGGACAATTCTTAGCTCATAAACCGCAAGAAATCTGATTTATCTTGAATTTGTCCATGTCGCGTAATCACCCAGTTTTTGTTCAGCATATTTCACTACATCACGTTGTGGGTAGATTAACACATCTCACTGAGATGTCTCTCGGACTTTGTTTCGATTGTGAAATGTCCCATTTTGTCACATGATACGGTCGAGTCACCGACCCTTATTATCACTAAAATTATGCTGTAAGCGCAACACACACACACACACACACACACACACACACCGTTTCAGTTCTGTGAACAAGGACTTCTACAGAGAATCACTGGACAGTCTGACACAAAGTATGCAAAGTATGGGTTCCACAGAGTTCATAGTGCTACCAAACAATGGTAGTGGGATTGGGATTGGTATCTCTGGTAAACGTGGTGTTATTATCAGGAATATACTGCAGGGATCAATCGCCGATAAGGTAAATCTCATGAACTGTAATCTCATCACTATTTCTATGTAACTTGCGTTATCTATAACAGATTTGTGTTCATACTGTGTGTTATATTGATTTGTACAATGTACAAGTCAATGTATACCACAGTCTTTATAGTCCCTGCTAATCTACATGAGATCATCGTATATCCTGTGCTATAATAGTTGTCTGTATTAGAACATTAACCTCTGCTGTCTGCCTAATCCAAGAACATAACATCATGATCAGTTATTAGTGATCAGTGATCTGTGGAAATTAGTGGCAATAACCTGTGTGCAAGCTGTGTAGCATATGGCTTCTGGTCTACATTTGCAGATTGGCGTGTTTTTGTTGCGTCGTCGACTCTGAATTAGATTAATTACGGAATGGTGACAGTCGACAGTGATATATCCACAAATCTTTAGGATTTTTGGCAAATTAGTGTTGTTCGCGTGATCCGCGAAACGTTAACGTCATGGAAAGTCTACTTTTCGGCAGTCACTCCATGCGCGCGCCGCAATTAAGCGTGGGAAAATTTTCCATGCGCGCGCAAGGAAAAATTAAGAGCTAGACATTTCATCGAGATAGAAATGAAACACAGTTGTTTATTGCAGGATGGAAGATTACACATAGGTGATCATATTCTACAAGTGAATGATATTAAGTGTACAAACATGGGGCACAACGAAACCAAGGAAATAATCATCCCTGAATTGAGAAACTCTACTCCCAAGGTACTGTTGTCACACTCCAAATTCATGATCTCAATATGCAACATGAACACACATTTCAATGAGAGAAACCCTCATACAGGTCAAGTTGCTAGTACAACACGTATCCAAGCAACGAAAGATCTCTTCAAGCAACACAACAACAACAACCGATATATCATGTCCATCGCCATCTACTAACAAGACGGGCCCGGGGTCCACTCTACCCACACACAAACATGGAGATCAGACCCCAGATTTGCTCCTGCCCGAGGCCCTATGGTCTGATGCTCACCCAACTGCTCCCATAGCTTACAGATTTGGTACTGTCATACTACCTGCACCAGCATGGATAAGGTATAATACGTGACAAGTTGATGTAACTATTCGTCATGACCATGGGGTGGGGCGTCGTCAGAGCTAACCGGCTAACCCCCATTCGCTTTACAGATGGAGCAAAGAAAAACACTTTGTCACGTTGACGAAGCTGGCTAACGGATTCGGTTTCAGTATCATGGATTACAAGGTATGGAGATACACTAGACACTGTTGCCTGAAACATTTTCTGACGAATTAGCGACCGCTATTCCAAAACAACTCCTCTCACAGGAACCGAATGACAAGTGTGAGGACAAGGGCTCGGTCCTGATCATCCGACAGATAACCCCGTTCGGAGCGGCCGATCTCGAGGGTCACCTGTCATTGGGAGAGCGAATACTGGCCGTCAATGGGGAGATCATCACTACTCATACGATTGAGGACATTGTCAGGATGATCAAACCCTGTCCTGTGCTACAACTCAAGGTGGGTTAGAATGTTATATCTGCTGCCAGTGTTTATGTACGAGAGTCTTGATTCCTGATCATGGTGATTATGGTTTTAACCTGATTCTTCACCCCATGTTTCCTGATATGCTGTCTCTTCAGATGTGTCGTCCAGTGGAGACAAGCTCGTGGCGAGGGTTGCTATCCACCAAGATATCGGCTATCCCTCTTGTCAGTGGTCCACGCAACGTGTCATCTCTGGTAATAGCAGTGGTACTTTGGTATCATGTGGAGAAGTAATGCCAAATTGTCCCCTTATATACTACGTGACGTTGAATAGTTGAGAGTCACGACATACTATTTTTCAGGATTCAACAAGTACCTCAACACTTAATGTTGCTCGAGTGGGGAATGACTCTCGGCCTAACTCAAACAGCAACAACAACAACCACAGCAAAGAGCATTCATCCAAAACATCGCGCTTCCTGAGCAACACAGAACGGATTAACAGTAGTGACATGATTCGTTACTATGGCAACGATTACCACTATCCGCCAAATATTGGCAGTTCGGGCGACACTATCAGACGGTACAATGATGATGAGTCACATCAGGACAATATGACAAACTCAGAAACAGACATGATTCAGTCCAGAAACTCGGAACGAACCAGGATAGAGGAAGGGCGGTATCGTCCTCAGGAAATAGGACTTGTCTCGCACGGGTCAGCGGACGATATAACATCGTACCATATCCGTGATATGAGCGTGGATACATCTGCGAGTTTCGGTAGTTATGGGAGTCAGGGAGAACACAGTTACCATAGCAACCGGAGTAGGAGCAGTCACGGGAGTTACAACAACCAGTCTACAGATGGTAGTGTTGCTTATAGCAACACTATTCGGCGGAGATATCAACCCTCTACCAACATGACGATCACGGGACATAATAACAACCTGGATGCAGCTAGAAGGGAGAGCAGAGCCACGCCCACAATGACCGAGTGGCGGGAAAATGTGTCCCAGGACAATGGCAGAACAGATATTTCCTACCCTGGCGGGTACTACTCAAGACCTGCCGGCGTCAACACGGGTGTCAGGGGAGATGTTAACAACACGGGTGTCAGGGGAGATGTTAACATCACGGGTGTCAGAGGAGAAGTTAATAACCGAGGTTATCCTGCAGATCTCCACAGCGAGGATGGATCTGCTGATCATGGAAGATATGAGATGACATCTCCTCGTGTATCGAGAAGAGCTGACACCATGACAACAGCACGTGACACCATGACAACACCTCGACTCCCGCGGGAAGAGAGGGTGATGATGAGATCGCCACAACCGCCCGCCACTACGCCCGGCTTCAGATCTCCCCAATTCCGAAGGAACTTCTACTCGAGACCTGCGGGTTTGCAGCAGAGACCAGAGGAAGTGAGCAACACTCACCACACCAAAACTAGCGTAAGAAATCAATTACCGATATATCAACAATCAACCTTCAGCATATCATAATACTGGTTGTGCAATGTGCATGCGGGGTTTGCGCCGTTATTTGCACACTCCCCTTTTTAACAATGTCACATCTGACATTACCCATCCTCTCCAGAACTCATCCGGAAGTGGCTCAGACCTGCTCTCAATCGTGAGTTCAGTGCCCGGTGTGAGTAACACGGAACTCAACGATCTCCTCAAGAAGAGACGAGTTCATCCTGGTCAGCGACAACTCTCAAGGGTCTAGGAAGAGGATGGGGGAATGGGAAGAGGATGGGGGAACGGGAGGAGGATGGAGAGGGGGAACGGGGGAGATAGAGATCATATGGAACTCTCTCTCTTACAGTTTTTATCGATTTTCAAGTGAATGAAGAGATTGGTCCGAAACAACAAGGGTACAACAATTCGCCTCATTTGGGGGTGAAGCAAGTGGAATGGGCATAAGGCATGCATGAACACAGACCTGACTGGATATTAACAGTTGTTTTAAACTTCAGAGTTAAGCATGTGTAAAATGTATGATTTTGTTTGTTTCTGATTCAGATAGAGGATGAATATTTTCATAATCTACATTTTTGTGATGTAAATGAAATAATCATGATGTTAACCCTTTTCTTATGAAAATTGGAAATGATAATCAGTGTCTTCCCTGTGTTCCATGCGAGATATCTATTTACATTCTATACAGTTTATTCACGTCAGTTCACAATACACACGTCAAAGGTGTGTCTACTGTAGACGTCCACTGTCAGTGTCAGTAACTGTCATCTAACTGATACGCGTATGTGTACACATGGGAAAAAAGGCGGATGGAAAGAAAAATAGACGCGCAATTGTTAGCAATTGTAAGCAGTTTCACTGTAAAGTGCGCGTATTTTTCTTTCCGTCCGCTCTTCCTTCCATGTGTACACATACCGGATAATGTGATACCTGATCTGATTCATGATCGGGTAAGTTCTGGCTTCCCGTTATCCTCCCTAGCTGGCAGCCCCTGTCGGGTTATCCCATCGACAGAAACCAGGCCTGGCAGGGCATCAAACAGCAAGTGCCTGTACTCAGGGACGGTCCACACCAGGGGATTATTCCTCAGAATGATCTCCTCCAGAGAAGAAAACCTGCCAATTCCATCAATACCCGAGATCTTGTTTCCCGCCAAATTCAAAACCCGCAGCTGCGGGCATTTTGGCAGCTTGCCAAACGAATCGAATATGTTGAGCGACAAGTTGAGTACCTGCATGCAGGGAAACGTGTACTCAGTGAGGTCACTCAGTCGGTTATCGGATAGGATGAGCTGCTCACACCTGATAAGTTGTCTCAACTTCTTCCTCAACATTAAAGATTGGAATTTTCCCCCTATTTCCTGATACGACAGATTGATTCTCGTGACGTTTTCCCAGTTTTCAATCTTGCTCTTGATCTCTTTCACCTCCTTGACTTCCCTGCTCGCTGCATTTCGCTCCCTCTGACTACTGAACTGGTAGATGTGCGGCTGGTAATTTGCACTTGTTTCGGGGATCCGTGAGAACTCCTCGTCCTTCCGGCAGGGCGTGGCCCGGACCCGGGGTCCCCTCATTTCGGGTCCGGGGATGTCCATGTGCTTAAGGTCACTCCAATTAACATGGCGGTATTGGTAGGCGGGCAGGCGGGTGAAATCCACACCGGGCTTGCGGGTTGAGGAATGCTGGGTGAGCTTAACGTTGGGTTTGACTGTAGACATGGGAACCTAAAGAAGAAGTATCGATTATAGAATGAGAAACTGAGATATGACGCATAAAAGAGCGAGGGTGGCAATGAGGAATCGAACAATGATTCATTGAATGAAGTCTAGGATAGAATAAATTAATAAGCATCTAACAATAAACCCGATTATCATATTCAAAACTTAAAAAACGAGTTCATTGGTATGGAATCAGTTCAGCTTCATAGCTGCCAGCAAACAGGAAGGTTTCAGAATGATTACAGAGAATATCCGGATAATGATAGTGAAACACAAGGATTATGACATCACGTCCCCTAACCGGGGCCCTGTCCTGTTTAGAGTGTCCTCGTCTAACCTGTTCCTCTTGAAAAACTCGATATCATCTTCCCTCACCTGATGGAAGTGGCGTGGCTTATATTGGGTCAATACAGCTCATAATCTGAAGTCTGAACTCACCACACCTAGGTCTTCACAATATTCGGGGTTATTATCATCACTCAATTTATGACATCACTACCGAATGAACAGTAGAAGCTATGTTTACCTTGTCAATGATCCGATAATTAGAGAGGATGTCGTTGATGTCTCTCTCAAAAACCACATAGTGTATCATATCCTGGGGACCAGTTATCGCCTCCTTTTCTCCCCCCTCTCCCTCAACTAGGTGGAGACACTCCACTCGGACACTGAACCTCACTAAAACCTGAGATCAGTGTGCTTGAGTAACACTGTGTGTGTGTTTGTGTGTATGTGTGTGTGTTTGTCTGTGTCACAAACACAAACACACGCATACACACACACACATTCAGGCAAACAAGAAATTTGTCGGTGCGTTTGTTCGTATCGTTGTAACGTCGTGCGGTTTTACGAAGGAACGTGTCAGACTCTCAACGTGTTAATACCTGAATAAACTTCTGTTCCCCGAGGGGTAACTCCATGTGGGACAGAATCTTCGGTTTCTTGATGTTCTCCAGGAACTTAACATCAAACCACGCCCTGATAAGGTCCGGTTCCTCATTCCTGCATGACGTCATCAGCTCAGAGACCTTCTTCTCAGCCATGTAATCGAGAAGCACATTCCACTTCTGCTCTTTGATTAGCTCGAAATGTCGCAGATAGACCTGATAATGATCAAAGAGAAATGGTTGTAACTAAATCAAATTAAGATGTGTAATTTAGAAGGTGTCATATAGGTGTTATTTAGGTGTTACTTAGAAGGAGTTACCTAGAAGGTGTTGGATCATCTACCTCTGAATATCTGATATACATTCGGATGCTTCGGTGTTACCCTGATTATTGATACACAATACACATGCTCAACTCAAGATTTCCACGATTTTCACTTCCAGCAGTGCTAATCCGTACGGCGTACGTTTTCCACCACCATAATATATATCGTATTGGTACTATCCGTCAAGTTTCCCGACATATCATTATTATGTGCTGACCTGATCTCTCGAGCATTAACTTATCATATTTTACCGTAGTAGTGACTTGTGACTGAAATGTTGTGGTGGGTGATTATGATTGCAACGGTGAGTTAAAGCGAGTGCTTCCTACACAAAGTTTAGCTAACCGGTATGTGTACACATGGAAGGAAGAGCGGACGGAAAGAAAAAGACGCGCACTTTACAGTGAAACTGCTAACAATTGCTAACAATTGCGCGTCTATTTTTCCTTCCATCCGCCTTTTTTCCATGTGTACACATACGCGTAACTGGGCTAACTATAGTTTTCCTATAGTGCAGTAACTTTTAACTATCAATAGGTACCTACTAGTACTACCTAGTTTGAAGAAGATAGCTACGGAAATTTGAATTAGTTTGAAGTGGATATCTATAGATATCAGATACCTATATATAGTTTGAACGACCCAATTTCCTAAACATTTCTCAGTCACATGGGGGTGTTACAATCCCCAACATGACACATAATCCTATATTCATTTCGTGCCGAACCGAATTCAGGTAACCACACCCCGCTCTTGCCCAGGTTTGCCAGACGAAAGCCGAGGGTCAGGCAGATCTCAAAATTAACTGGTTCAAGGACACAGCGTGCAGCACACCGCAGTCGGGGTGTGACATATCTCTCGCTAACATACGTATATTCGACTCGGGCGACAACACACTGTTTAACAGGACGGAAACAAGTAGACAAGATGAGCTAAATGATGGTCGATTTGATTTGCGAAGGATAGATGGAATTGAGTCTCCGTTCATATTTAGGTTGCCGACCAATACAACAGTGACATTAAAACTTCAAATACTGAATTGGGGTGTGAACGGTGCAACAGAAGTACTGCATGATGTTCAGCTGACTATACCATACGAGAACATAGTGGAAAACACTGGACGTACGTCTAGAGAGAAGTTGAATCACACAATTGAAACTGACGTTGCGTATCTAGTCATGCGCTATCGAATCATAGAGTGTGCGAGCAATTTCATTGGTCTGGGCTGTAACCAGTGCGCCGCGCACTTCTACACTCACACGTGCTCAGAGTATTGTAAACCGACGCTCATTTACACGTGCGATGGTGAAACTGGGAGACAGTTGTGCCGGAATGAAAACAAAGTCGGGGAGCACTGTAATGACTGTAAAACTGGATGGACCGGTGCTAATTGCGACTCCTGTGCCCCCAATTACTACCCTCTGTGGATCTGTGACGTGCGGTGTGAATCTGCACAGGGCAGATACACGTGCAATGATCATGGCGAGAAGATATGTGAAGTCGGTTGGAGTGGGTTCGAGTGTGACACGTGTTCAGAGGGGTATTACGGCATGAATTGCTCCGTATCGTGTACCCCATCACGATACTACACGTGTGATAAAGTGTCCGGGGCACGTGTCTGTCGGAATGGCGCGCAGGGCGCGAGGTGTGTTCGCCCGTCTTCGGGTGTGTCTTCTCTCGCCATAGTAGGAGAAGTTGTGGGTGTGGTGGTTGCGGTCGTTGCCGTGGTTACGTGCACTCTATACACGAGGAAGAGAATGAGGAATCGGGGGAACAGTACACTCGCTGTTATGGAACATGTCATGGGTGGTTTACCAGCGGTGCAACAAGAGGAATCGCTGTATACGGGCATTGGCGGGGGTAAGCCAACGGGTGCGGTGATTGAAGAAGATATTCAACCAATCACGAGCAAGCTTGAGTCATGTGATACAGTGTGTAACGATGGGAACTCAACGTACGCCACGTTGGGCCACGCTGTTGGTCAGGAAGATGGTGATTCTGTGTACAACCATTTGTCAACCATAAAATTGACCACAGTGGAGAGTGGGTCAGTTCAAAAGTCATTCAGCCAGGCAACTTCTGTTGTTATCGACCATGAGGACATGACTTACGCTACACTGGGTCGTGTTGAGGATGGAAATGAATCTGATTACAACCATTTGTCAACCACTCTAAACAAAACCACAAAATTGACGACCACTGTGGAGAGTGGTTCACATGGAAACATGACTTACGCAACATTGGGTCGTGTTGAAGAAGACGTTGTTGGAGAAGATGACGATTCTGTGTACAACCATTTGTCAACCACAAAAACGAGAGATATGAACAAGAAGAAATGTGTGACTGTGAGTGATGAGGAATTGTATTCTGGACAAGTGGACATATCCGAGGCTATTGACTTAGAAAACACTTATTCTGACCTCGCTCACTCAAAACCCACTTCAAACGAATATCATGATCATGATGAAGTGTACTCAAATCTGGAGACACCTCATACTACGCAAGATGATCCTAGAACAACCGTGGAACTTGCCGACGAAGATTACGCTGATATCTCGATCTTGGAAAACAGTTGAGAGTAGCGGGTTAACTCACGTCTTGCAGATGGGCTGCGAGAGTTTTGTTTCTCAGAGCTCTGTCCGATACTCCGTGATCGTATCCCCTGTTCTTCAAACTCCGAACTTTGGCAGTCCCCGCGCTCTTACCCTTTCATGATGTCATCAATTAATAACTATATCAATTAATTACTGTATAATGTGAATTTCTACATATATAATGCCATCATTGCTCTGCCAAAATTGTCACAGGTCGCACCATCGCGCGCAAATGAGGTGCGCCGTATTGCACTGTTCAACACGCGAGTTTATCCCATGGCAGTCGTGGAAATTAGCACACTTTCCCTGGGCAATTCTACCTGCATGAAGTAGATTTTGAAGAACTGAGAGATGCCCGTGCTGAACCCCTCGTTCTTCAATAGATATGGGAGGTCGAGGGGGCTCTTCAGGGCGAGTTTATTGAGTGCCGTTCCCGTGGAAACACGTGTTTCTCCGCCAGGAAACATCTCGTTCATGTGTTCCTGTGCTGCCAATTCCTGCGGACAGGAGAACAGTAGTTGGTATATTGTACCCACCGATTTGCCAATATCAATCATTGCATTCACTGCAGTGGAAATTGCATTTATCTGTTAGTGAACAGGATGTCTGAGTGCTAACTTCTCGTATGTAGTTGAAGGGATCTAGTCCCATCAAGTTTTGTGGGTACATTCGGAAGTTCCGGATTTTCTGGGCCTGTTTCAGTGCTCCCTCTAGTCTGCCGGGCAACTCTGCCAAGTACTTGTCCTGAAGTCCGTCAATAAACTCCTGAACCTGGAAACGACTCAATGAGCGCAAGCAATAGACGTGTTTCATTTTAATCCAACAAAAACATACCTCCACAACTAGAACCGCAAAGATTCGGGGCGCCAATTTGGATAGTGCTGCCAAATTTTATCCGTCCACCGGTCAACTGTTCCTGCACGGACACAGTGTCCGATTGATGACAAGATGGACCCTGGGGAGGATCATGACCAACCTTTGGCTGTTTGATGGTATTGAGAACCGTTTCCTCGTCATAACTCATCTGGCTCGAGTCCAATCCTAAGTATTTCATCTCTCTGTCTTGGGTTTCACAGTACAGCTTGTCCACAATGTGATTGTGCGCTGAAATGATGAGGCTTTGATTCTTTTGTTCAGCTTGATAATCGTGGTTATGGTGGAACATGTCAATGACCGTCAAACTCACGGTGTATCTTGTGACCGGTGAGTGTTTTCGACGACAGTGGACGATAAAATCCCCGTCTATCCGTGGTTGTGTTGCACTCGGATATACTTTTCAGCTCATCTACTTCATCTTCCGCAACCAGCTCACGTGATTCGCTGCCCTGAGAATGTGATTTCGGATAACCAACCCGCAATATATCCAGGAAAACGCTGAATAGTTGCCGAAATATATAATCAACTTGCTGGAGAATATGATTATAGTCACCTGATCACGTATGGTGGTGTCTTTGGACGTAGAGGAGTGTCTGAGGAGTGTCTGTGTGGTCACAGTGGTGTCTGCTCTATTCCTGGGTTTACTGGCAGCTGATCGTTGTAAGAGTGGTACACACCGTCTACATAACATATCTTGCTAGTGAGATCAATTGAGTTGTTTATTGAGATATGTGATCACATGATAAAGCCCTAGGAACCGGTACTGAATAGAAACACATACAACGACAATAAATGAACAATAATTGAACAACATAGTTTATTTCATGAACGCTTAATATTTCATTCCCACATAGTTCATTCCCTACCAAACGCCCAAACACAGAATGCTAGCTGTCCGGCGATGGTCGATGTTGGAGAACCAGTGCCAGGTTGGACGACGTGTGGGAGAGTGTCTGTGAGAGTGTCACACCTGGGGTAGACAAAAGTCCGACTAGTTTGCTCTGCTCTGTTATCTTATCCTCCAGCTCTCCTAACCGGACCAAGTCAGTGGGTCCGTACAGTTTTCCACCCACGAGACCGCCTAGGATCAGGTGTTTCTTGTACTGGGACTTGAGCAGAATCCTGAAACAGTGATCTCATTAAACTCCTCTATCGACAACACCAATCAGAATATGGGAAAACACCCATCCCAGCAACGCCAACCCCCTTATTCTCGCTAGATCTTGATCACACCACTGACCCCATTCAACCCCGATCGGCCAATCACACCCCTACCCTCAATCCTCATATCACCCCTGTTTCTGTTCCCCAATTTCCCGAGTCCTCACTTGCAAATCTTCTGCACCTCCTCTTCATTGTGGGTATAAAGTATCCCAGTCCTGTGTTGAAAGAGCGGCAACATGTGTATGTACGGCGATCGTCTCAGGTAATTCATTACACAGTGTCTGGGATACCAGTTACCCTGGATTGTTGTTCCTTGCAGTTCGTCAACCAAATCCCAGTCTAACTTTTGCCTGTAGATATAACTTGCTGATGAGTAACGCTGGGAAACATGTCAGATCAGGAATTTGGTTTCATCATATTCTCCGACACTGTTTCTTCAGATAGAGATAATTTAATCAAATTAATGAATTTCCGCGGATTGATAGCGACTTACTCATACTCTTGTCTAGGTTGATACTTCATATGAAAAGCGATGATGTTCTGGTAATTATTGAAGATATCCTCCACCAGACTGAGCTGCCATTTCCTCTCCCTTGACATGTTTTCAATCCTCTCTTTGAAGGGTATCTTCACCTTGCTCTCCGCCTCATCCCCCCGTTTAGGATCGTAAAAACATCGCTTGTTCGATACTTTGTAGTTGTATCCGACTGCCATGTGACGTACGCATGTCACGAGTGGTGTCAACGATCGCTGACACTGAACCATGCTACTGAGATAATATGCAAGTTATGTCCACTGATTTCTACAATGCGCGCCGCGCGGCTGCGCGTGTCTCAAAATCGTCACAATATTACCGCCGCCGACGCGAAGCACCGAAATATCTTGTGACATGGTATGTCAGTGGCAAATGTTTTCATGGGATTCGTTAACCCTTGTTTCGAAACCGGTAATAAGATTCCGGTTGCGAAAGAATGGGTGGACAATGAAACGTCATACATGTCTGTCTACATGCCGTGTTGAATTTCAATATAATGCATCATGCTATCGGTATAAGCTATTTACAAAAATCCCTATCAAATAAGTTAAATCTCGCAGGAACATAACTTTAGTTGGTTCATGTTTAGTGTTTTTCATAGCTGTTTGTTTAGTTTGGTCCACAAATCATCAGGTGGTTTCCCGTTAACCAGCAGTGCTTCACTGCACGCTGCAAACTTATCAGCATTCCACTTGATGAAGTTATCAGTCTGCAGTATCAGATTCTGTAATACTGATGTGCTGATTTCGTCCAATGGCGTGATCTGGAATATGATTATTCAAACAATTGGTTACTGCACCTTAGTGAATCAAATTTAAGTCTGTAGTTGCCGATTGTCCGCAGTAATCAATAACTGTTTTATTCAATAGAGTCATAAAAGAAAGAGAATCTCCATCTTACCTCCTTGATTTGTGGGTTGAATCTGAAGTAGTTCTGTTTGTTCAGGAGATCCGCCAGTGTCAGATGAGTTGTCTCAGTTTCTGTGGCACCTGCTATCACCTGAGAATGACGTCATTGTTCACCGCAATATAACATAGAAACTTGATCTAATTCAACAGTAACAACGTTCTTTGACCGAGAACGATGAATCTTGTAAACTCACGTGATGCATAGTGTCAAGTAGAGACGATGGCTTAGCCTCCACAGTACGGTATTGCCATGGCAACTTGCCAGATCCTATGGAAACAACACACTGAGGGGTCTCATTGGGCCACACCCTCCTCGCTTCTCTCAGTCCTAGAGCTGTGATATAGATATTGTTAGTTCAGACACGTAACACTAAGTAGCTAGTTCCATCTAGATAGTACCTAATAGTTCAAACTCCTTGGACTGAAATTCTTCCTTTAGCAAACGGACCGAGATATAAGTTGGCGTGAATTCAAAGTTACCATGACGACTCAAAGGAGTGGTTCGTTTTAACTTGTTCTACTTGCTGTGTTGGAATGTAAATCAATTTCATGATTCACAGGAAAAAACAGTGGTAGAACAGGTTTTAGGGTATTTTCCGAGGCAATTTATCTGGTTCTGAGTGACTGCTTCTCAAGAATTATTTCAATGGTTAAAGTTACAGGACATGTTATCATAGAATTACGATATGGTGCTATATTTAGGAACAATGGTTCGAGTATATCTGCAAAGTAATTGAATTTCAAATGTTAATTAGATACTGCGAGTTCATGCTTTTGATCCAGGTTTTTCCCAAAAACGTGGCAACTATATGATTTTGACATCAGCCTATGCCGATTGTCGCTGTGTGTCCTTTAATTCAACTCAAGAGGTGACTTGTCCTAACTCTTAAGATGTCTGAAGATAAGTCACAACGTCATGAAAGACAAAACCTGACGCAATGCGCTGTATCCTAGAATTTGATACATCTAGAATTGAAAAGGATAATACATAATTTAGACAATGTACATCTATAAAGCTATAAGAAGTACATTATACAATGTTCATTAACAAGCTAACCCGTTGGGTTATTGTAGAGCAGAGCTCCATCAATGTGCACATCAGATCCAATCTCATGCTCCCCGAAATAGCTGGGAGCTGCGGTCGATGCCCTCAGACTCTCCCACAGCAGATGCTTGTACCCTCCCCGGTACACTACCTTCTTATCAGACGGTATATCGTACGATCTGAACAAGTGGTTGTTACCATGGTTATGCGGGTGTTATCCTGTTACAGTGTTACCAAGGTTACGGACTTCGGAGACCATGGTATCAGAACATGGTATCAGACTTCGGAGATCACTTTTCTCCTCTTTACTATCACAATAATGGAAAATTTTCCACCAAATCATCTTTCCTGCTCTCACAATACAAATACTCAAATAGCAATCCTTTTTACTAACATAAAGTGTTTATACTCGCCATGAAGCCACGCCCACATTGTGCAGAGCTCCCAACCGCTCGACAATCACCACGTTTCCATGGTAACACCANCAGCAGATGCTTGTACCCTCCCCGGTACACTACCTTTTTATCAGACGGGATATCGTACGATCTGAACAAGTGGTTGTTACCATGGTTACCATGGTTACCAAGCGTCAGAGTTCGGAGACTACTTTTCTCCTCTTTTCTATCACAATCACTAGGTTTCACCGTAAGATGGCAGTTAATCTGTAGAAATTATTGAGCTGGCTCATCGGAAAATTCCAATTCTTTCTCAGATGTGAAGTTTGAAGTTACGCACATGACAGACGTCAGACATCCAATAAAGCAATAGGTATCCACAATCCATGCACTACCATGATAATGAAGACCCCGCGCGCTTGTGATGCTGTGATGCGTTCCCAACCACTCGACAATCACCACGTTTCCATGGTAACACCATGGTAACAGAAGGCAATTACCTGAACACGTAGGGGTGTACGACCTCGTGGTTCACCACACAGCTCACAAACGCGACAAGGGGAGACCTCTCCCAACAACTAACATCTGACATCGTCCACTCCTCAAACTCAGCTTTCAGAATATCCTATCAGAGGTGAGGGGGACTTAGCGGAGAGGGAGGTAAAGAGGGGGGAGTTAGCAGAGGGGA
>CAMPET010000220.1:486-17724 GCA_946803715.1 Beroe ovata | reverse complement strand
AATCTATCCTATATTGCAAAGTTCTTTTTAACGGCAATTTTTCCAACTTCCGACGCCGATTACAAAAAATCTAAGGCCTAATTCAAAAATCCGAAATGATGTTCGACAGCGGAATCGGTTTTTCTACCACCTTGCAAAAAATCCCGGCTCTCCAACTCCATTTGGTCGAGTTATTTGCGCACGCGCTTGAACTGCCTTCTTCCTTTATATTATAGACTAGAAAACCCGTCGATGGGGCGTGGCACACTACGAATAGTGAATAGGTACGACGGTGATTAACGATCAAAATAAACGTTCGCAAATTTTTTCGTATTTCATTGATACATGCCCCAACAGAGCATGAAAAATAAATGGGCAAGCGAGCGGAAATTTCATTGTCATGGAAAGTACATGTCAAAGAAAAACTGTCTCGAGAAGAGTGGTGTCTGGAGAAGTGGTGTCAAGAAAAACTGTGTCGAGGAGATTTGTGTCCGGGAAAGTGCCAAGAGAGAGTTATGTCAGGAGTAATGGTGTCATAGAAAGCTCCACCAAGTTCAATGGAAGTACTATATAATCCAGTACTCTTAGAACTTGGGAGTCACGGGTCTTGGCTCCCATCCCGGTCGCGTACAGCTAGGGTTGGGCTCGAGAGATGTTGATGTCAGGAGGAGTGGCGACAACCGAAAGTGATGTCAATTGTCACAGTCAAGAGGGACTGATGTCGAGAGAGACTGTTATCAGGAGAAACTGTTGTCAAGAGAAACTGTTGTCGAGTGAAAGTGTGCCAAGCAAAAAAATGACGTCAAAAAAAGTGGTGCAAAAAGATTACAGAGGATGGTATCATAGAAGATTTCATAACAAAAAAGGCCGGATACTGTCATTGACCGTGTTGAGTGAGGGTTAAATGTCAAAAGGTTTGTAGTTCTACATACCGACGGATGGAAGCGTGTTGATCTCTGAGTTCTCTCCTTTGATTTCGAAGCGTACACTTGAGTAGTATAACGAAGTTTAGGTATCAATCTGGCCGAAAGAACTTGCATGTCTTGCTGCTGTCATATTCTCGCACCCACGAATCGTGCGTGCGTGTGTTTGTGCGTGATTCCATGCTCAGTAGATGTAATGATCATTGATCATCAATATTGAAATTTGAAACGTTTCGAAACAAAGAAACAACGAAATGAGGACGTATCCTTACGCGCGCATCTAATTCGCACGTGCAACTCCTAAATCGCATAGCAACGGTGTAAATGCAANATGGTGACCCTCTCTTCAGCCCCCCAGTGACCCCTCTACTGACCTCCCTGGTAGACCTATAATGTGACCCTTTGTGAACACTTTCTAAACTAATTTTGTACTGAAAGATATTCAAACATAAGTGATAAGTATTCATATGACTGAATTGTGCCAAGTATCAAATAGTGGGCTAATGCCAACAATGTGACAAGAATTTCCTATCCTGAGCCCTATCTTCTCTTTATATTATCTTATCTCGCATTTAATTAATCGGATTAATTGGCTTGCCAGTAATTACGCTAACATGTGTATATTATTTCGCCGTACACATGCCACGTTTCAGTATAACATTACAATATGATAACACATACAGTATGAGGTGATACATGTGTCCATTCACTGCGGCCGATATGCATGTGTCTCATGACAGTTAGGTTCAGTGGAAACAGTGAACTGATTTCACGACACCAGATCTAACATCTTTACATTAGCGGTATGTAAATTTCGGGTGATTCGGCCCAATAATTGAGGGTCACATTCATTGGAGCGAAATCCAGCCATCCCACAACCCCACCCCGCCGATTCAAAGACCCCTGGCCCCCTCACAATATCCCCGTACCTGCAGTTGGGTCCCACGCAAGCTCCCCATCCTCCAGTTGTACACATGACACACCAGCAAACATACCCCTCATGGGAATACCAGCATCCATGAGTGCTAAACAGAGGGCGTTCTGCATGACACACAGTATCGCACCATCCTCACTCTCTATATGTGCTATCACCTGAAAATGTTGTTGTTGTCATGGTAACAACATGTTGATGTTGTTGTCATGGTAACACGTGCACACTATAGCTGTGTCCTCATTACAGCAATGTGCGTTCTGAACCTCATGTTATGTGCACGTTCAAATAGGCAACAATACCGTAAGTAGAGGACCAATAGAAACTCGGACAGCCAAATTTCAATGTCACTCCCTTGACAATCAGACTGAGCATTTGAGAATAGCTCCTAAACAGATGAACCGATTGACTTGAGACTTCTATCGCACCTCCGCAACATTAACTCCAATGATTGGAGATACAGACACATCCGTTATTGAATCAGCGAATGACGTCATAGAGTTGCACGTCACCTGTATACTGGTTCGAGGGTGGGCTGTCATGATGATCATCTGTTCACATGTCAGTCGCAGAGCCTCCTCGTACATTGTATCCTGGGGAGTCCCGTGACCGGTTGGGGCCTTCACCGAAGTCTCAATCACACACTTCTCAGGGTCTTCTTTGAACGGTTTAACATCCACAGGACCCCAAATACCAACCATCACACTGGAATTGCCTAGGGAGGGAAGGTGTGTCTGTGTATGTGTGTTTTTGCGTGTACGCATATTGCATGTGTGTATGTGCGTGTGCATGTGAGTATGAGTGTGTGTCTGTGCGTTTGTCTGTGTTCCCACCTTGCTTTACTCTGGCGGATCCATCACAGTTGGATAGTATCGATAACTCGCTGCTGATTGGTCGAACTCGAATAGAGTTCTCATCTGGAGCGAGCATGAGCTAAAATATCAGTAATTGAGTAATTTGGTTAATTAGTAGAATGGTAGAACGATCTTTCATGGGGTTATGCTGGTGATGTTGAAAGCTACAACAATTAAACTTTTGGGTGTCCGGTATACGTATGATAAATGAATGCTATAAATAACTTCTAATTCCGAAAAATGAAAATAGGAAAATAAATAGTGTTATTGTCACGTCGTCGCACTTAAAATTTCCAATAAGTCAAAAACTAGTTACAACAGTACAATGTCAGAACTACCTCACTTCATAAATCCAGCCAAATTATTCAACCCCTCCTCTGTCACAACAAAAGTCGATCTCGAAGTTATTTCACGTGTCATGCCCAATTGAGGGAGAGTAGATGAGAAGAGGGTCGCTGGCTCCGGTACATCGAAATCTCTTCTCAGAACCTCTGCTGAGATCAAACACTCAAGAACATCCTTGACATCGAGTGGCGATAGATGGACATGAAACCGACTATCGATGAGTTTTTTGCTCATGCCAGGATAGCAGTAGACCATCATTACCATTGATTTCACCAGTTTTTCAAGAAGGACAGAGTTTACCTCAGCGTTCATCTTTTTCCATGGCTTCCTTGACACGGGGAAGAAATTGGAAAAGCTCGTTTCCAATACTTGGTCCTTTGTCACTCTGAGCTTGGGATTCACGTTGCAGCTTTCCAAATTTTCAGCCAGGATTTCTTTATCCGGCAATATAGTCCAATCAGCTGCAAAGTGCCTGGCGATAACGATTTCCTCGGTAAACCCGACTCTGAGAAGGATCTCAAGATTGACACAGACATCCAATAACTCGTCGAATTGACCCTCAGCTAATTTACTCTGAGAATTCTCTATCACGTTGCTCTTCAGTTGGGACAACTTGACCCCGTTTCCCTTTGAGCGAAATACGAGCTCCAACAGCATCTGTCCATGGGTCATTAACTCCTCTCTCTTAAAAACCACACAGTATTGAGAAAATCGCTTGAGAAGATCGCGCTCCTCAACACAAATATTCCCGTTAGCGAGACAAAGTTCCATTATACTCAATTCTGTTGCAGCAGATGGAAAATCACAATCAACACTAACTTTATCTCCGACTGTTCCGGTTTCAAAATCGACAAACTTCCACGAGAACAATCGTTCTTTGTCAATAGGGTCAAAGAATATTTTCAAGGGCAGTGGCCAGGCGTTTTCTTTGATTCCGAGAAGATCCTCCATTCCCTCAATCTTTTCCTCCTCACTGACAGGATTGACCTTGACACTGGCTCTCCCGGAGATGTGCTTCTCAGATAGTTGAAACCCGGATAACTTTGCTTGCTCCACCGAAGAGAATCCACTAACAAATGTGTTTTTCTTGGTGTGAAGATAAGCGTACAGGCTCTCTTCTGACGGTACATCTTTGAACGCAACATGGAACTTCTTGTGTTCAATGAACGGATCGATGGCACCAGATATTATGATTTTACACAAACCCTTGTAGAAGTATTGTGATAGGGTGTGAACATGACGAGCGCTGAGTTCGCTGTAGTGGAATTCAACAAGAGATTTGGGGGCAGTAGCCTCAACCTGGGTTATAATCTCATCTGGATATGGGTAATAGAGACTCTGGTCCACTTCCCCACTTATTGATAACTTTGTGTGCTGCAAAACCCTACCATTCTCGTCTAATCTCCTTTTCTTCTTCCGAATACATCGACTGTTTTTCATATATTCGGATATTTTGGTGATGTCTTCTTCGTTGAAGCTTTTCAGGACTTTGTACGCAATTTCATTATGATTTGAATCATTTGAGCTCACCGAGAGAATTACATGGCTGTAAATGTGTCTATCATTCATCTCAAAGGTTGACAAATCCCAAATTGATTGAATCTTACGATCTTTAAATCGTTCCACTCGTTTGTGGCGATGACCTTGTGATAAGAACACGTGTAGATGATGGTCCTCCTCAGTAGCAACGAGAACCTCACTATTAGACCGAAATTCAGCCAGAGAAGAGGGTAGAATTGATCGGACCTCAAAATCCACACCGGCCCATTCATCACGGTGACTGAACAACACTTTCGAATCACATGCTCCCTTGAGCATCATCTTCCTATATGCAGTAGCGTTCAATTGCAAATCGGTGAATTTAGACTGAATCTCTGGCCTATCAAGGAGAAGATGCATTCGTTTTTTGATACTCTCAGCTGTTTTGTCAACAGCTTTCTTAGGGCAGCATTTATGAAGAAGGTCCCTCGCTTCATAGATGTGGTATGGCTGTCCAAAAACCCGAAGGCAAACCGCCCAAATAACAATAATGTTGTCTTCTTCTGGACTGAAATGAACACGCTCGATAATCTTGGCAGAGATTGCCTTCTTGTCGAAGTCATCTCGATACTTCTTCTTTACTCGCTTTGCAGCTTTCACTCCCGAAGTTACTTTTGTGAGGCTTGTCAACCTCTTCCTCTTCCTTGAACGGGGAGGTTTGGGGATAGCTGGTACCGGAATTTTGCTTTCCACCTTCGGCTGAGGCATCTTTTTGAAGCTTCTTGATCGGGTGTAGGAAGTATAATCATCAGAATTCGAGTCATCATCCGACTTATCTTGGACGCCATAACCTTTGCGAGACTTGATATTGTTTATAGCGATATCAATTCTAAACGTCATTCCTGCTTTGAGATTTGATGAAACAAGTTGACTGCCCCAATTTCGTTTCTTCTCGAAGCACAACCGTATATTGAAACCACCCGGGCCCAACTCCGAGTATAGCCTACTTAATCTCTCTGCTATCCCAGGACTCTCGTAGAAGCTTTCCTGCTCCTCGGATGGAATATCGTTTTCTCTGAGCACTTGTCTGAGACTCTTGGGCTCTTCTGTAGCGTTGCACATATAGGCCCAAAACTCAACTTGGGGGTTGGCAAGGCAAATCTCTTTGGCCGAATTCCAGAACTGAGAATACCCAACGTAGTTTGTAAGGTCAAAAACTAGGATTTTTTGGGGATTGTGTATTCGTTTGATGTTATAACCTCTAAACTTTCGTTTGTTGACCAATGCAGACTTTGTATTCAGTAACATTCCATTTTTTCTGAGAGCAAACCTGAACCCGATGACATTCCGTCTGAGGAAGTCAAACTTGTTCTTCACCTCCACCAAGTCCAGATAATCGAAATACTGAACAATTTTTGCCATACAATTTACAAAGACATTGATATCCCTGCCGAACTTAATGATCATATGTGAGGGCAGCTGTCCGATGCAGTATTTCGAGTATACATTATGGTTCATCACACTTTGAAGGTTGCCAAATGTGAAGCCCTTGAGAACATAGTTTAGGATGCTGAGAGGAAGGTAGTTCACTAAATCAACCACTTCGTATGAACCATCAGCTTGCACTGCAATTGGGGGCAGGGTTAACACGTACTCCCACCATGATCTGAGATCCATTAGAAAGCTAGGAACATTACAAACCGGCCATCTGTTAATCAACACTGAAAATATGAAGTGTACCTGCTGGATAAGAATGGCTTTGGGTCCTTTATACCCACCTTCTGTTGTGAAATCTCCCTCACACACAAAATCCTCGGGAATTTCATTTGGAAAATCTCTGAAGCTGGAGAGGTAAGCCTGAATTGGTCCAACATGCAGCTTGTCTTCAACAATCTCAGCTTTAACCAGGTCCTTCATCATTTTCACTTTGCCTGCAATCTCACTCTTGGTACACCCTGGCAAATGGTACAACTCCGAGAATTCTCCTTCTTCTGCGTCACTTCCCTTCGACACCAGCCTCATCAACTTCTTTTCGGTGCAAAGCGTGTTTAGGAGTTTTTTCATTGTCTTTGCACAGAGGATAGAGTAACCATCCTCTGCCTTCATAAACGTCCTAATTTCGTACCGAGTCAGGATTCTGTGTCTATCCAGGAGAGCCATGAGTTTGTGAAGTCGTTCAACATTTGTGGGAAGGTGATTGGTCTTCGGAGCGTCAGATTTCGGCTCTTCTTTTCCATCGAAAGATTTGGAAAACTTCTTCATCGAATAAATGAATTGGTTTGTTTTCTGAGACACAGTACTCTTTGATGAGATGTAACCCATATCATGAAAAGCTCTGATGAATGAACGCACAACCAAATCATTCATCCCAAAGTGTTGGGATATATCGGCCCCAGACGCTCCTTTAGGCCCCTTACCCTCGATAAAACGAAGGATTTGACTCTCCAGGGTCTCGCCAGCGATAAACACGTTTCCATAGAAACAGGATTCAGCATCATTTGTCTCCTCGGTAATGTCCCTCTGCACCGACGATATGGAAAGTCCTTTGTGAGCAATGTACTCTCCGTTCTCAGTGAGCTCGATAACTGAGAACTTGAGTAGGAAATACTCCACCAACTCATATGTCTCGTCTAGCGAGTCAACCTGAGCAAAGTTCAAACTGAGAATGACAAAATGATAAACGACTGGTATAGATGAGGAATTGTTGATAGAAGTTAAGTATTAAGTACTTATATAGGAGCGACTAAACTATCTGTTGGGTATTGACTATTGAATGAAACAAACCAATTTGAGTGATGGTACTGCATGATTGAACTTTTTCCTCAACATGTCGGCTGACATAGGGGTATCCTCCTTAACAAGCTCCTTAATGACGCCATTCAGAATGTCTGGTAACGCATCTACTGATCCTGAAATTGGGAGGAATCCACGATAACATGAATATGATTGAGGATAGGTATCGAATGGAACTATGATGTTACACTAGTAAGAAGCGACAATTAAATAACTCACTGGCATAGTCGCGATGAAAGAAGAAATGACCCTTGAAGAAGTGCCTTTTTGGAACTTGAACAGTGAAACCGATCTTTAGAGCTCCAAACTTTTCAATCATATCAGTATAAAACGCAACCGATGAAGCTTTGCACTGGAACGCATAAGACAGGTCCTTTGTACTGACTCCACGTTTTCCCATTCCTGATTGAATAAAGTGAAGTGTGTTTGTGTGTGTGTGTTTTGCGTGTTTGCGTGTTTGTGCGTGTGTCTGTGTCTGTGCGTAATAAGCCAACTCACTCCTAAATAGTTCATAGACGCTATACTGTTTAGTGTTCAGATCCGAGAGCAGGTAATGGCTTGTGTCCCGTGCATAAAGCTCGTTCCTCACATCTTGTACAGTAGTTATGTGGAGATCAGGATACCTGGAAACAATATGATTATTTGTGTACGTGTGTGTCTCTGTGCGTGTGTTTGTGTTTTTGTTCGTGTGTCTCCGTGTCTGTGTATGTCTGTGCAACGTACGTGTCTGAGTGTGTTAGTCGGTGTATTCATTGAGTTGATGGAATGGAGGCGCTCACAAGAAATCATACACTCAGTGCAATCAAATCGCAGTTCCCACCTTTTCACAGCAGCGTCATGAGTCATCCCAGTCACTTTCACCCTTTCCATCTTCTCAAACCCGCAGCAATAACCCCTCAACTTCTTCCCATCGGCAACGTTCATCATCTTGCTCTGTTTTTCGAGCACAGCTGTTTCACTCTCAAGTGGTTCATAGTGGGGTACATAGAACCACACAGTGTCCCGCGCTAGCAGATGTGTCCAAAGTTTATCTTGGAAGATGGGACATGGAACATTGCTGCCCCACCCCGGACTGAATGTGAGAATCTCCAGGAGTCGGGTATACGGGAGTCCTGAAATAGGAGAATTAGAGTTTTCGTGTTGGAAACAGGGAATAATCCTAGCCCTATACTCTGTATAGGACCAGTAATCAGTATAGGGTATAGGGCATAGTATACAGACGTCTGCTAAGAATAGGTAGCTAAGTTTACAGACAGTTTGGGGTTTATACCTTGTAAACCATGCTGAGCAATGATTCGAATACAGCTTTCCACCACCATGCGATTTCACACTTCCCCCGTTCCTTGTTCACTTCAGCTACAGAAGTAGAGAAAACTGTTGAGACAAAAATGTCAAGAGTTGTAAAAAAGAGAGGATTACCATCATCTACTACCTACTTACCTAATATCATGTTATGTCATACACTTCTCTATAGCGACAGAAGCATTGAAATCCAAACGTTTATTATTATAGACTGGTATCAAATAGAATCAACAATCAATCACCTAATTATCTCAACATCACATCATAGAAAATCAATACCTAATCAAAATAAAGCTTTCCATTCAATATAAGTAGTTCACGAGTTCACTAATACGTAATGATGATTAACTTGTTATAGCATGGTTATTTTGTTATCGGATCTGGTTACTAGGATTTTCGGTTCGTGTCGGTCATACGGTTATAAATTCAAATGACTGAAAATACCATTTGAAAAGTTATAAAAACGTAAAAATCACTCTATAAAAGTATAAATTTATGCATTCATAAAAACCAAACAAATTCAGTGAAAATCAATCGCCATCCCAAATAAAAATACATTCAATTCATTCAAAAATAATACTCCTGATGCTGTGATTAGATTTAGTTCTGACTTGATTAAGTGATTATCAAATTATCCAATATCGACATAATACCTACTGCGCAATACTAATACCTACTGCATCTGCTATCTTTATGCTTCATTATTAATGAGTAGGTATTGCGTATCCAATATTCATGATACACGCCCTCTAGGTATCTCTCACCGATTACAGATCACACTTCGTCAGTCCCAGGATAGCAAGAGACATATTCCAACATAAACACATATAACAACTGGTAACAGTACATTTTTGGCTTCAAGAGGGAATTGGAACAACTTGGCTCTCATCCTCAAGTTCTTGATATAATATTGCAACGAGTCCAGTTCATGGAAGCACGCAGATTTAAACCCGAAAACTCGGGCCTCCATAGTCTGGTTGACGAGTTTTCTGAAGTGCATGTTGACCCTGCATCCCTCTGTGATTAGCAGCGCCACCAGCAAACCCAGGATGAAATGCTTGACAAACATGCTGGTCAGGGATATCTTTCCGAAGAGCAGCACATCATCAACGTTGCGACACTCTTCATCCGAGAAAATGGTAGGGTCACAGGTGTTCGGCTGCGACCAGAGGTTTTTGAGTGATCCTGCCTTGTTTATCTTTGACATAATTACCCTTAGGTCAATGAAAAACCCGTAGAACAGGTAGAATATCATCAGGGAAACAGCCGGGGAGGATTCATGATTCATTTTGTGGAGGAAAGTGCTGGTGTCGTGTGACTCTTGCATGATAACTTTCAGTGTGGAGCGTTTTTCTCTCAGAGTCTCACAGAGTTCGTGAATGAGGAAACTAATCAAGCGAGACTGGAGGATGTAGTTGATCAGAATCGGGAAGTAGGTGACATGCATGAGAAACATTGGGATTGCATAAGCAAAACCAGTCAGGTACTTTTGAGTGGGCGTCAAGGGGTACGCTTCCATGCATCTTGATAAGACCAATGTCTTCCCAAAGTAGGAATTAACTAGGGTCATGATTAGCAGACTTGTGAGGGAAATTACGCCATAAACGGAATATATCTTTATCTTTTGCCCGAGCAACCTTTTGTGAACCTGAGCATTGTTCCCGAAACATGAAGTAACAATACATTTCTGGATCAATGCTTCAACTTGCTCACTTCTCTTAATACGGAATATCCAGAATGTGAAAAAGAAAGCTATGAAATGAATTATACTGGGTAGGATACTATCGAGAGTTGATTCGCAAAGACTGTCCATGTAGATGTACGACAGGCTGACATTGGCACACAGACTCTTCATTCTCCCGTGATCCCTGGTCTCGTGTGGCTCATCTATCTGGCACACCTCGTAGTTGATAGCATAACCACTCACTAAACATGCAAACAGAATGAATGGCCAGAGAATGCTGAAAGTTTTCTGTATGCAATATTCACCTCTGAATGCTCTCATACCGAGAAACTTTAGTATGGCATTGTATGGTCGTAGTATCTTTGATTCAAGTGTCATTAGTGATCGTTGTGTTGATCCAACGCTATTTTCGATTTCATTCAATCCAAGAAGAAATTCAGATTCCGCCGAGTTTTTACTGTTGTAATCACAATCTTCAAATGAATTGTTGATTGCACCATAACCATTATTGAATGAGAAATCATTGGTTCCATTTCGTCCTAGATGTCCACTGGTACTGGCTGATGAACTGCTTCGTTCATGACAGTAAGAACAGGTCATGAAATCATTCATTTCCTAGAAAAGGGAAATCATGAATCTAGAATATCAAATAGAGTCACAGGCGAGTACCTATTTTGAGTGCAAAGTCGAACCATTTAAATATTAAAGTCAGTCTGACCTTCTTAGGAATAATTACACCGAATCATGAGGGACACTAAAATATTTGAGCAATAATGAAAGCCCTCCCTCTCTTTGAAGCATTTTAATGATAGGTCTTCCTGTGTTGTTAGCTTTAAATCTAGAGTCTGAGCTGCAACAATCTTTGAGAATTTTGTGCTAGTTTTTTCATCATCAAGATTATTTCGATTTAAAATAGCTTGACTTATTATGTTTGCTGTTATCAATACTCACGATAGCAAGTGCTCACATTCAATTCACACCAATCAATTTATCATTGGTTTAATGATACAGCAAAATGATGTTTCTCAAGCCATTCTGGATAACTGGCACTGTAACATTTTGGATGGGATGTGGGAGAAAGCTTCTATGTTCAGGAGATGAAACGTTTTCCAAATCTGCACTCAACTCTATTCTCATGATTATGACAATTTTCTTTGTACCAATTGAAAACTGGGTAATACAAAGAAACTTTGAATGGGAAGTCATGTTCCAAATAAAGTATTCAAAGGACCAAGTAATAAACATAGGTTCACTAGCAATCCTTTCTCAAATGCTAAGTGTCATGATGGGTTTCAAAATTGGTAAATATATGCTTAGAAAATATGGAATTGAGGGCTTGATGAAAACATCAATTTTATCACTGAGCATATTTTTCGTTGCCATTGGCTTGTTGAATGATAATTTACTTTATGCTGGAACATTTGAAGAGTATCACAGTGGTGTTAGGAAAGAGTTATCTGATTTTTTCATATGTAAAAGATTTAAAGAAGGGTACATGTTATTTAGCACTGTTTTTGCACCTCCTATGTTTTACCTTGCTATATCTTGGAATGGTGGACACACAAAAAGCGAGAAAATATCATTCATGAAACTTTCATATGGCATTGTTATAAAGTTAGGGCTATGGCTGGATGGCTTATATATGACTTTGTGGCTAACTGGTTGCCTTCCACATAAGTTTGATTTACAGAGATTGATAATTACAAATGCAATATATCTCATATCTCATTTCAGTTACATTACACCTCTGATCTTCAGTCCTACAAAGAAGGGCAACAAAGAATGATGAAAAGTTGGTGAGATGCAAGATCCTTTTCAGAGAGATTCTTATGCCCTTATAGAAAATGCTGAATGTTTGCTGTGTTTATTATAAAAAAATGTTGAATGTTTGCTATGTTCATTATATAAAGGCATTATGGTGTTTTTTTCACATAAAATATTCATTACTTGGCACAGCACAAAAATGACATAATTGACTATTAATTGTAGTTGATTTTCATGTATATTGTATAAACTATCAAATGAAATGTTATCAATGGTCAATCAAACATTTGTTATTGATTGATATGAACATTTATTCACGAATGATTTTAAGGCGCGCGGCGCGTCACCTGCAAAATGATTAAATATAGAATTCACATGAATTCACTTACAATTCGTTATGAATAGCATGAATTTGACATTTTTATTTGAAAATTGGAACATTTTCAATAATTTACATATTTTAAAAAATTCCGTGCCGCGCCGCGCGCTCATGAAGAGTCCTTTTAAACAAATCCACGATCACATGACAAAAAACGCGCGTGCGCGTGACAAGCGCATTGAATATAACAAAATACGCGGGCTTTTCACAGCTTGTTAAAACTTCAGCTTCATTTGTTCAATTTCGTTCACTCTCGTTATTAAATAGGGTTTGCTTTGTCGCGATTCGGGCCTCGGAGCTGGGTCTAGGTTTCACTATGATGCACATCGGTAGTCAGATTTGATTTTCTTGTGTTTTTCATTTCGTTTTTCTCAATTTGAAACAATATCAGGTATCAAGGCTCACTATGAAGGTCAAGTCTAGAATCCTAAATTTCATGCATTTGGACCGAGAGTATAGTCTATTGAGTGGCAGGAATGCATGCATTGTGTATACGTTGTTTGGATTACTCGATATCCACGGGACCGGTGCTCTGAATGATGTCCAGTTCTATGTGTTCATGAAAGCAGCAACTGATCTCACCCGCAAGGAGATATACAGAGTGTTTGATATGTTGGACGTCGATGGGTCATCATCCATCGAATACAACGAGTTCTATCTGATGGTGTGCATCCTCGTTTCAATCCAGGATCATGAGGAAAAGAAATTCATCTACCATCACTCGAGGACGGTTTTTGATTTGATGGACAAGGACGGATCAGCCACCATTGATGCCGAGGAGTTTGAAATATTCGGCCTCCTCTTCAACCTGGGTTTGAAAGCTATCCGAGACATCTTCAACGATTTCGATGTTAGTGGAGATCAGGAGCTGGATTACGGGGAATTCAAGTTGTTTGCGATGGCGTGTATCGATCGAGGGAAGTCTCTCTCCAAGAAGGATGATCGGAAGGATTTGGTAGCCAAGGATACGGTGACACTGACAGAAGATGTGGAAGAAGTACAATCGGAGTACACCCAGCCCTCCTCCGGGCTTTGCACCATTCTCTAGTTGGAACGGCTCCAAGTTATCTCCATCTCAGTTTTGTGATATCTTGTATTTGTGTATGGAATTGTAGTAGGTATTTATTTATAGTTCAAGTTATTATTTTGTGACTCCATTTTGTATTTAGGTTAACTGTTTCATTGTGTTCACTTCTCTTATAACTTTCTCCATTATCAACCGATTAATCGGCAATTAGGTAATACATCTCATAGTTGACCAGACAAACTTTTTCTTGAGTTGATCCAACCCAATGCTGTCAGGATGTCATGTGATCTCATCACCAGAGTGCCCCAGAGTCGTGGCACTAACGCTCCTCTCGCCTGTTCCCAGACACGCCTCACACTCCCCTGACGGAATGCTGCGGAAAATCAGGGAAATCCTCAGTGAAGATGTGAGTATTCGTTCCTCTCTTTTAAAATGTGAATTAGGTATAGCACTCATCCTCTCTTTTATGGTGTGATACGATCGCAAGTCACATATTTGATATTTCTCCGCTCATTGTGATACCACTCCCCCCTTTATCTGTCCCCCTCCCTTTCCAACAATTTCAATGTTTCAGAAGTACAAGGACTTGGATATGTCGCAGTACCCACTTCCAGAATTCATCCGCGAGGTTAGATTTATCCTTCTACTTGAGAACTTGGCCGAATTTCAATATTCATCACCATATTATTCACTAGGTATTCATCACCATGAGCCACATTAAGTTCACATGCCATATAAATCGTGCGGGAAAGGAATTAAGTCAGAGCCATTTTTACTCACCAGCGAAGGGGAAATGAATAATCATATTCTATTCCATCTTCCAAGAGTCCCTATGATATAGTTTGATCGTGGCAATAGTTATTAACAGCCGAAGCACCAGAGCAATTATGCGTATATGTGTGTAGGTGTGAGTGTGAGTGTTTGTTTTGATCACTCATCTCCTGCGTTCCCAGAGCTAAATTCCACTCATCTTGTAAAGGACTGGTTTAATATAAAGATGATGATGAATCCCCAGATCTGCCTGGCGCCTGCTCATTCCCACGCTTGCCCTGATAATGAGAGTTGTATCTGTGTGTGTGTGTGTNTATGTGTGTGTGTCTGTGCCTGTGTGTGTGTGTGAGTGTGTGGTGTCTGTGTGTGTCTGGGTCTGTTTGTCTGCAACGGACTAGAATTATGTATGTGTTGTGTGGATAAACTCTGTAAGTCCATTTATACACGTGTGTGTATCAACACACAGGACCAAAATGCGCTATCATGAACGTGCAGCTACACCACCATGCTGATGGATATTTCGCGGTTATTTTGCCCTCGTTATTCCGCAAACATTTCACCTCGTTCTTTAATCTTTCTCCGCATTTCCGATTTGCGAATCCCCGTGCACACCGTGATAATCACAACACACCCTGCTGCCCGCGTGTATGATTACTATGAAACTGGTTTTGACACGCTAATGAGCTGCAGGCATAACTCATGTATGCGTGTCAATGGTGGTATTTGTCCCTCTATAGCTCGGTATTGTTATCCACGTCTTGCTCCAGTCATAGGAATCTCCGCTAATAATTTGCCTATTAGTGATGATGGGGTGTTGCTGTGTCTGGTGACACCACAATATCTCACTGACAACAGTTCCTCCAAACTAACAACAGTTCCTCCAAATTGACAACATTTCCTCCAAACTGATAAACTCCTTTTCGTGCCGCTGAGGGCACTGTAGAGCGCTGCAGTAGGCACTGTAGAGCGCTGCAGTAGGCACTGTAGAGCGCTGCAGTAGGCACTGTAGAAGGCTGATATGCTTTGTCCACTATTTCATACAGTGAGTTAGCTTGATACACTGTATCATCCCTTTGATATGGAGCCCAAGAGCCGACACTTCGCATAACTTGTTACAATGCTTCTCATCTCGAGAGTGTGTTTTGCTCCTCTCCTATAGTTCATTATGGGGACATTCACCAGGCGACTCCCTACATATATATGTCCGTATCTGATTTATCTCCATGCTGTAGATTAGAACAGTGTGTGTGAAGTAAACGCGCACTTGCCTTCTTTTCGTTTTCAGAGAGTCTAGTATACCCACACCGCATATAAAGCATATATTTATACCATGAGATTCCGTTCACTCTAAAGATCTTGTACTTTTTTTGCTGTTTTCTCTAAAAAATAATATATATAGAGAGAGATCGTTGCATCAACGTTTCTCGAACGGAATTTGATTTTAGTGGGCACACATTTGTACTGGGTTCTAATTCTCCTCTTTCTCTCCGTTCCCATTCGTAAGAAGGAGGCTCACAGTGTCACGAGATATTGTAGATAATGTCATTCCCTCACTGTAAAAGTTTTCACACTGAATTTATTTTCCCATTGTTCTCTCACACGATAAGAGAGGAGTTATCAGTGTTGGTCGACATTTTGGGGTCTTATCTAGGAACCTGTCACAGATCATTGTCTGTGTGTGTGTGTGCGTGATCGCAAGGAATCTGTGACAGTTCATTTGACAGTTCATTGTTAGGATTGACTGGTGTGGTAATTGTCTGTGAACAATGGTCAAATCATTTACAGTTTCTCCCTTTTTTCGCTCATTTCTCCACAGTTTTCTCTCCCTCCCACCCCTAATACGACACCAGCTTCCTCTAACAGGAGGACAGCTGTTGTGCTGGTCTCTGCAGGGGGCTCTCTTCCCAGAACTGTTCCTTCCTTCATTCCCGGGGCACTTTCCCACCTGCGTGATTATTTACCACAATATGTATCCCTCCCCTGAATTACATTTGTTTGGTTCAGACAGGTGTGAGGGGTATGATAATAGGAAACTATAGCGATAACACATATAGCTCTCTCTTTCTCTGCAGTTGTATGAATCTATCATAGGATACACTGATGAATGATCAGTGATGATGAGTCGAAACAGCCGCGCACGCTCTCACTATGAGACATGGGAACAGGTCATTAACTTTCAGGGCCTGGATTCGCAACTTAGGGCACACACGCACATCATTTGCAATCCCCCCTGATAGTATGATAGTGGTGACACAGGTGATATTAGGAGCGTTATCGGGGAGAGAGTTTTCGTAGCCCGGGTGTTATACTGTTATAGTCATGATGTAGTACTAGTATGTGATGAGATTCAGATTGTTTTTGAGCTGCTGTCGCAAATTCTCCGTGACTCGAGATACAATTAATATAGACGTTCACTGTCAGTTCAGTTCGTGATTTCGCTTGTCCGACTGTCCAATTGGACAGCGTCTATGTTTTTCTTCCCTCCAGGAAACATAATATATTAGACCGGTCACCGGCGTTAGACCTGCGTAAGGCCGGCGCCTGGCCAAAGTGGCAAACGGACTTATGCCCGTAATCTTCTCAAAATGGAAGTACGGCTAGGATGTTACTTCCTCGAAGCACGCGCTCCCGGAGGCTGAAATGAATCCCATAATATATGTGCTGCGTATAATCACAATTGTAAATCGGTAATCATGCAATATGGGAGAGCCTCATGATAAGTTGTTATGGTTGTTGAGTTGCTTTCTTCTTCCTGATAGTCCTTATCCCCTTGATGATCATTAGATACTCAAAAACTGATATCAGTAATTACTGGTTATCCTTAGCTTGATTGATCGTATATAGATCACCATACGGCATCAATTACAGAACAATTAAGATCCAAGTACCTGAACCTTGACTAAGTTGCCCACTGCCCAGGAAAATTCCCCCTAGTGAGTCTGTGTCTGTGTCTGTGTGTCTGCGCCTCCGTGTTAGTATGCCCCTGTGTTTCTGGCTTTGGCTGTGT
>CAMPET010000219.1:78783-102677 GCA_946803715.1 Beroe ovata | reverse complement strand
CACACACTCACACACACACACACACACACACACACAGGTTGACAAGCTGACACAAGAGTACGACAACCTGATCCGAGTACAGAGTAACAACGCAGCCCCATCCCTGGAGTGGCACTACAAGAAGAGATATCTGGAGAAGGAGAAAGAGAAGTTTGAGGAGTACGCACATCTCCTCAACACTATCCTCTACCCTGCGTCTGAAGAGAGTCTCATGTCGCCACAGTCCTTCGGTCGAGCTACGGCAAACAGGTTATCAATACGAATATCAATTTCTCTTCTGGCATTTTGACAGTTTCCTGACTTAATTAGATTTTCCCAGATTTCTGCCACTATTTGGTTGTTTCGAAGCATTCGGTCAATGTTTCAATACCATGTAATTTAAGATAAACTTTGGATTGTAACTAAATTTGAAATGATTGAATTTTTCAGGATGAGTTATAAACGAGCTGTTCAAAAGAATGTTAAACCAGTGAATGTATGAGTTTCCAGCTCTAGATGGAGAAACTCTGTATAAATGTAGAAATACCTCCGTACATACTCCTGTGTGTGTTTGACGGAAAAACACCGATCAATTTCATTGACGTCACTCGTATTGAAAAGTAGGTTAGTGCAGTCAGAATAGTAGTCTGATTATCGCTTTTTTGAGACTGCCTTTCAAATAGCGACAATTTTAAGTCTGATGGCGTTTTCTTGCGAACACATTCCTCAGCCGAAGTCAGTTTTATGGAGTTAAATAATTCTTTGCCGGAGCATTCATTTATTTCGCGTATGCAGTAATTTATCAGGCCCATTGTATGTTGTACGTGTGTGAATTCATCTTTGAAGATAATCATATGGACATAGATACATTATGGATGTTATAATAGTAATATATTCGATTGGATGACAGATTATGTAGATTGGAATTTGTTCCTTGCATGCAGTAATCGATGTATATTATTATCAAGTGCCGAGTCGTTTGTAACAGAATGGACAGAGATCCTTTACAAATTCAGTATATTATGTTCAGTCGTACAAATCATTGAGAGCAGATAATGCACTTCCAATTTTGATTTTATCCCTTTTTCGCTTACAATCCTTAACATTTCACCAATTTTGAAAACTTCGTCATTATTTCGGCTCCTTTCAGATCACAGATACGCTGTTTGAATTCGGGGTTGATAAAGCTGCGTTCTTAATCGAATATACACGCGTGCGCGCGACTTCTATATGGAAAGCTTATGAGTCGCCCGCGCGCGCCGCATATTCCAATCAATTGTTCTGGAACATTGGATGTGACATACAGAAATGCGTCATGCAAGTCATTCTGAATTCGATTGTTTAAGTATCGCCGACTTAATTCATAATATCAAATATCGTTCAATGGTTTAAATTGTCGAATTTTCTTGAGTTTATTCCGGCTTATCGCCTAATGCGCTCACAATATGTTAGAAAGTTCTTTCTTTAACTATAAATCACCTTATTCAAGAAACTGCATTTTCTGAAAGCGGCAAAGCACCCAATAGAGGTCAAAACTTAACAAGCACACACCTTTAGGGCGTTAGCTAAGTGTACAATTAAAACACTCGCGTTTATCAAAGCTTGAAGACGTAGAACATAGTTTTACACCTATTCAGCATTTCCTAAGTAATATCGATCATCAAAAAGCGATTTTAATAGCATAAAAATCAATAATGGTAATAGATTTTTCCTATAAATCATTTTCAACATACAAATTCTTATTGAACACCTGTATACAAGATGATAAAAAGGAGTTGTATAAAATCAATGTTTTGAAATCTTGTGAAATTGCTAATTGGTTGTGAAATTGCTAATTGGTTGTGAAATCGCTGATTGGTTGTGAAATCGCTTAGTGGTTGTGACATCGCTCAAATCCGTTATGAAATTGACTGTGAAGGTGATGATTAAGATTCTCAGAGACGTCTTGATGTAATAATTTATCAAAACAGTGAAATATGTAGGTAAATAAGCGAAAGTGAGATCCCCAATGATAGCAATAAGCAGCAGCAATTTAATGGAACAGTGAATAATAAACAACGAACAAATAAAGCGACCATTTTAGATTCATAGACACAAATATACTATGTACACACACGCGGATTCCTCACTTAATCATCTTCCACAACTTCAGTTTGAATCCCAGGATTTCCGAGGCCAGTCCCGAGAAGGCGGATAGGAGGAAAACCCGCAGGAATTGGGAGAAGAGAGGCGAGAGGAAGAAAACGGATGTTTCACGTGAGTCTATTTCCTTGAGCAGTTTGCTGGATAGCTGTAGGACCTGGGGGAGAGACGAAGTGAAATTACCTCACTCAGAGAATCAGACACGTCATTGATGTGCTCCTTCATAAAATCCATCTCAATACCTATATATACTTTGTAAATGTGTGCTCCTCCATAAAGATGGCTACATATTTTTATGCCATTAGAATAGTTACATATTATTTAGGCATCAAAACATATGTACTCCTTCATCAACCACTTATCATCGTATTATGATGACGTTCAATTCACCTGGTTTGCCTGGAGAAGCTGTTCCTTTTTCTGTGGTGACTGTTGCATGAAGAAGAACAGGTTTATCTGTTCTGTGATGAGCAAGGAATGGGAGTCAAATCGCTCTGCAATGTCGTTACCCAGGGTGAAAAGTCGGAGAAGGTAGACACTCACACACATGCTCCACGCGATGGCTAGCCATGTGAAGTACATGTTCATACTCTCTCCACCTGAGCGATTATAGAGCATGATATAGTGGGGGTAGCGTTGTGGCCCATAAAACCGAATAAAACGTAATAAGATCGCATAAGTACAGCAGGGTTGGCCTCTGTTTTTAGGAAACTGTCGCCACACGTCAAGATCAGGAAACTAGAGTCACAAATCAGTACAATTTATACAGTATAATTTTGCCGGGGGTTAACTTTTATAGTTTCAATAACTCTTTTTGGAACCACCTCTAGTACTGCACTTGAGATAGGTAGTGAGCTACATTCCGGCTATTTAGTATGGGAAAGCAGCCAGTTCTATAAATAGAACAAGTCTTTACCCTCCTACCACAGCAGAATAGGTATTTATAATAAACAGCACCCGGCTATAATTTGCATTAATTTGAGTCCAACTACAACTCAAGTCACATGAATGGATATAGCCATGCGGGTATCTTAATATTAAACGCGTAGAAAGGTAGAGTATATCAGTGCGTAACACAGAGAACAGTATTATTAGGTATGAACACAAGTCTATAGGGTACTGGATTCTAAGGCACTGCATTCTAATGAACTGGACTCTACGGCGTCGATTTATCTTCAATATCCAATGTGTGATGAGGCAATCAATTACTTCGTGACTACTAAGACACTGAACTCAAGAGGAAGTAATGTAGTATCTTCATTTGTAGAGCTCGCAAAATCAGCGGAAAAACAGAATTTCAGTCATTACCTTCTGGCTTCGTGATATACAATGCGACTCTGGAATATGGCCCCCCCTCACACAGCTGAACTTAACTAAAGAAGATGCCTTAATAATTGTAGGTTCAACGCCTAACACAAGACGTTCGGTAGCTGAAGATCTACCCAACAGTGGATCCTGGCACAAAACCAATCATTGAAAAGCTGCATTTATTAACACCCAATATCTATCTTCTATTCATAAGCTTATACCCTCATTGTGTACCTAATATACTGAGACTCCTTCTAGATATTGTGCAGGAGCTATAGATACCAGGGGACAGACACTAGGTCAGTGGCGGCGGCAGACCAGGGTGGAAACATTTAAATCTCCCGACCTAGTGTCCACCCTGTGGGAATCTCCCGACCTACCGTCCACCCTGTGGGAATCTCCCGACCTACCGTCTACCCTGTGGGAGTCTCCCGACCTAGTGTCCACCCTGGTCTGCCGCCACCGACCTAGTGTCCTATACCCATGAATACCACTTGACTTGGGAATTCCCCCCCCAAACTGTACCGACGGCATGTATCGCTCTCTATTTGAGAATAACCCACACACCACACGTCCCTCCATACCTTTGCTAAAGAACTGGACACACACCACTGTCAGTATGGTCAGTAGGATGAGGAAGGTGGAGGTTATGATGATTCCCACGCTCCTCTGTGGACCGACTCGCCTCAGCACTGATCTCAGAGACAGCCACGCTTTGATGTTCTGATCGTTAGTTGAGACGATGAGAGATTACATAACAATGGGTGTACACTAGAGTTATAACTGTATGGGAGAGTGGGGCCGCACCTGAATACTACGCAGTCGGAAATGTGGTAGACCGTATTGTTTAGCCCGTCTCATAGTCGTGAGAGCATTGAAATACTTTGCATACAAGTACCGCTGTGAATACGTTCGCTCTGCCACCTGGAAGAGAGGGAGGGGGAATTAGGGGAGTCAGCAGAGGGGAATTAGGGGAATTAGGGGAGTGTAGCGGGTCAATGGAGGGGTGGGAATAAGTGGAGGAGAGGGATAAGGAGAGAAGAGATGTGTTTTGGGGAGTGATGAGGAGTAAGGGGAGTGGAGGTGTGTAAGTGGGAGTTAGGGGGAAGGGAGGTGAAAGGAAGAAGCTGAGAGGAGATGAGGCTAGGGAAGAGTGGAAAAGAATTCCAGAATGAGCAAATATTGGGGGTCGGGGGATTGGTGTAAGTCGTACTGCAGCTCGGCGTGCAGGAGTCTCACCACGAAGAGAGTGAAGAAGCAGCAAGAGAGGGAGGTACTCAGAATGAACCCGAATATGTGGATAAGTTGCAGCTCCAGGGGGTCAGCAAGCATCTCCTCCAACAACATGGTCACTGCACTCACACTGAACCCGTGCTGAATCTGTAGAGAGAAGGGGAGGTGTTGTACGGAAACCGACCTTCTAATCTTGTTCACAGAGATGGTCTGATGGTCAACGGTTATTATAGAACTGGGATTGGACATTGGTTAAGAGTTACTCACATCAGCGTTATGAGCACGGAATACAAATGGTAGGAGGGACATTAGGAAAGATAGCACAATCCCCAGATACACGTACTCCAAACTGCTCCTGATTCTCTCCTGTGATAACAGAGAGTTAGTTGCTGGCTGCTTCTGTCTAACCTATCTCCACTAATATAATATAGCAGTATCTTGATAATAGCAGCAGTGCAAGTAGCAAGGTCCCGGATAGCAACTCACTACTTTAGATATGATATGGTATCCGATCTCCAGTGGGGACATCTCTATCTTCACAAGATCGTCACTCATCCAGACCTTGACCCGGATTCGGTCCCGGTCACCCCTGTTGTTGTTGTCCGACACACTGTCCCTCCGCTCTCGCTCACCGCTGATGGGAGCATGCATTAGAGCAACATTTTCTTCTCCATTTTGTCTCTTCTTCTTTCTCTCTTCTCCATTCTCTTCTCCATTCTCCATTCTCTTCTCTTCTCTTCTCTTCTCTTGACTCTTCTCTTCTCTTCTCTTCTCTTCTCTTCTCTTCTCCATTCTCTTCTCTTCTCTTCTCTTCTCTTCTCCATTCTCTTCTCTTCTCCATTCTCTTCACCTGGGCGTGTTTGCTCGTGTCTCCTTCACCTCAGCTGTCTCCTTATCTGTCTCGTTATCACTGCTACTCTCACGATCGCCCCGATATGGCCCGTTTTCTGTGTCCGACTGTTTCCCGTTCACCTCGCCCATTACGTTGCTCTCGGAAATCGTGGAAAATGGCGGCTTCCGTACTTTGAAGGAGGGTGTCCGAGAATCTGAAAAGTAGAGGATTGTGTGCGACAGAAACTCAAGGATAAATTATCACTTCTCATCAGTAGTACCTAACTAGGAATATTTCGGAATAATATTATGCATAATGCACGATTTTCGACAGTGTCCATGAAAATCCTGCAATTGCATAGTTTTGTTATCTGCTGAAAACTTAGTTCTGTGGTCACTGTTGAGTGTGTGCACTTGTAGAACCCATTTTATTTGATTTTATCTTAGGCCTCAGATCATTATTAACATGTTGACCGCGTATCACAAGTGTAAATTGTAACTAATGTTTTAGCAGTCAGTACTCATACGATTGGTGTATATCACTTTGTACCTAGCTTGTTGGGGAAGCCTTGCAAATCAAAGTTGTGTCAATAACTTTCAGCAGCTTTGTAAGCTATTTTCGCGAAGAACAATGCTATCCACACACTAGATATATGAGCTGCTATTAGAGCTCTAAATGGAATTCGTCTGGAGTCACGAGCTAGCAGACTCCTGGAGAGTTCTCATTTTCCACGTACAGAATGGAGCTGTATAAAAACATTTCCTTGTGTTTGAGTACCTGTTTCTGATTCTGTCCACATACTCTCAGTCATTCCATTGTAGTGGCCCGATGAGTCGGATTCTCGGTCTGATTCTGATGAACTTACACTCTCGTCTGAATTAGAGGTGGTACAGTTATCACACATGGGAACGGTGGGGGCGTGGCATGAAGAATGAAAGTAGGATGTCTTTGGAAGTTCAGTGAGCCCAAGGGACAGAATATATCAAATAAACTATTGTGATGGATTTGTGGAAATAAGCGTTACCATATAACTGTGTAGCACATCAATAACACATGAATAAGTAAGGTGGGCGTGACATATAATTCATGATTATGGGGTATCATGCACCACAAGTTTTACCTTGTTTTCCCTTCCGAGGTGTGGCAGACCTTGGCAGCTCTTCTGACGTGTTCGCAATTGTGTCCACATCACTGCCAGACTTGTCACTCCGATTCAGAAACCCTGTGTGAGTNGTGTGTGTGTGTGTGTGTGTGTGTGTGCGTTTATGTGCGCGTAAGCTTCCCTAGAATCGATTACTCCTTTACAAAGCAATTAGCTCCCTCCAATAGGTATAACTTAAGGGAAAACCTCTGTTCAATAATAACTGGCACGGGAAATACTGTATAAAATATGTGTGTCTCCTGGTTTAGCATTTCCCGACCATCAACAGCAAGGAACAGGCTATTATACCACCTCAGCAAGATACATCACAGTCACCTCACTACTCACTAGGCTTGTAAAGTGCCGAACTATCATACGTATCAGATAATGATGGTCAATGGAGAAAGATGAGACTGAATCCATGTTATCAACAAAATTTCGAGAGTCCAGGCACCTCTGGCATTTTAAAGTCACAGTTTCTTCACAAATCAAAATGGCTGCTCAATGCTGCAAAAGACGAATGCAAACGTGTTCGAGTCAATGTGCAACAGCTTATGTCCTCGCTTACCGTTTTCAGAGGGCAGCATTTCCTTGACAGGTGATGTGTCGCTGTCACTGACATCCGACGTGAGACAGAGTCCCTCACGTGATCCCCACGTGGGACTTTCACGTACAACCTGAGCACGTGTAGCACGTTATTATATAGACACACAGACAGACACAAACACACACAGTACACACACAGTACACACACAGTACACACACACACACACACACACACACACAACACACACACACACACATAGAAACACACATTCACACACATACCGGTTTTCCTTGTTTACTGCTTGTCTTGAGACACTCGGAACTGTTTCTCAGAACTACTCGCCTCCGAAGGTTGGCCGAGTTTTCCATCTTCTTGTTGAAGTTCTTCTGCTTCATATTGATGTTCTTCATGGTAACTTTGGAGGTTGACGCAACTGGTTTAGCAGATTGGTTTGACTTCGACTTCTTGATAAGAGTAGATCTGAGACAGGGATCAAGTTTAGCTGTGTTTAGACACAACTTTGTGGGGCTGCAACCTCACTTATTCACAGCAATAACACACCCCCTCCCTGGGGGCAATCACTCACATCCCGCTCTTCTGAGCTTTCTTCATGTCCGTAGCAACAGCCTGGCAGAACGTGAGCCCCACGACTAGCCACAACTGCAAAGTAGGGGAGGTTCATAGGTATAGGAGCAAAAGGAGTACCTTATCTTTGGAACATTTTCGAATGAATATTGTAGCGAATTTGGTTATCGAAAGTACTCTTTGGTGGATTATACAGGTTTACAAACCACTAGTGGAGTGAGAGTTTCACACATAATGACATCATCGACCGTGTCCACTTGGAGGACTAGAATAGCTTGGAGAACTTGTAGGGACCACAAGAAACTTAGGACCCAGTACATCTTGCATGTTGTTTTCCCAGTCCACCTGATATATTTCAGATAATGAGACATATATCTGAGGGCATGGACCCTGCGTGACTATTCAACAATATGAGTCCCGAGTTAAAGTCAGTTCATAATTCATTCTATTTCAGCGATTCATAGCCTATTACTGAGTGGTGTGAGTAAAAATTGGTTTTAGTAAAATTGACCAACAACCATATTATGATGAGACATGTGAATACTAAATAGTAATGTCTGTATCTCTGTGATAGTGATTTCTATGTTCAATGAAATAGTAATCAAACTTTCTTAATGAGAAAAGAGGAGGTAATAAATAATAGATATAATAGCAGATTGCCAAAGAGCATCTTGAAGTATCACTCCTACCATTTGAAATAGAGGGGTAGAAAGACAAGTTTGCATAGCCCATGAAAAGTGATGTTACTCCAGCTGCACAGTGGTTTTGGTTTCTCATAGTTTGTACCTGGATGTAGAAATGATTACCAGATGTACCATCATACCAGTTTTGGCCATGAAATGATTGTTGTCTTATTAACACTACTCATTGAGTAGGTATGAGTAGAACTCATGTCTCATTCAAAAACATTGGCACATCATTATTCAATAGGTATAATATAGCACGTTAAGGTAACAAAACAACCAACTGGATATTTTGTAATGATAAACTTATTGGGATATGAGCCCAATTGGGCCAAAAATCTGTCACTTCATTACATGCTCATTGCTCATTGCTCACCTTTAATTAGATCCACATCAATCAACTCTTTCTTCAATTTTGTCCTTTTTGATGTGACATATGTTGTTGGGAAGTCCTGTATTTTAACGTAGATTAATGTTTAAATAGATTTCGACACATAAGTAGTATATAAGATAGACGTTTCAAAGATCATCATAAAACTATAGTTTCAGTAATGACAGTTGTTTTAATTGCTGCACTGGTAAAAAGGATTGGTGTGAGAGAAATTTCATCAAAGAACCGAACCTTGAGTTTTTTCTCAGCCTGTGTTTCCCATGCAGCCTGGTCATACTTTTTTATCTGAAAATACCAAGTTTATCAATGGTTATCTATTATGGCCTCAAGAATGTGAAAACAGCTAACAAACAGCAGGAGAATTAATGATTTCACTGTTGCCAAATAGGTACCTTGGTTTGAATCCATTCAACTGTCTCATTGATACGCTCACCAAATGCCATACATCAAAGCAGATTGTCTGCTCAGAATCCAAACAAATTCAGTCAATAATCAAGCAGTCATCATAAAATCCTTCTTGTCTTCTAGAGAAAATTTCATCATCAGAAAAGGGTTTCAATAAGATCATGACCAAGTACTGAATAGGGAAGAAACTAAGAAAAGTATGGGAATGACTAGGACTTGAACCCTGAACCTCAGGAATTGCAACTGTTGCTCTACCAATTGAGCTACCATTCTTCTGAACAATCTGCTATTTCCTCGCACTATGTACAAGATCACTGCTCTTATCTATATGCAGTGTGGATATATAGCATTGGAGGGATTCAATTTATTTCCTTCTCTGCATTTCCTTCTCTGCATGGATTAACATCACAAACACCCAAACACAAGCATGTACACACACATCATATACCCTGTTGTACACAGCCAGGGAACATACAACACAGCCAGGGAACACACAACATACATCACACACAGGCTGATGCCTGATATTTAATTCAATCCATATTCAAACAAATATACCTATCAGATAACCAAGTTTTGAGCCGGTACTAAGAGGTCGTGTGATGAATATTGGGAAAGAATGTAATCTACAAGTTATGTGAGATGAAGGTCATCTACAAGTTATGTGAGATGAAAGGTCATCTATGAGTTACGTGAGATGAAGGTCATCTACAAGTTATGTGAGATGAATTTGAGGAGTTCATTGTCTTGAAGACTTCAGTGAATTATGAACTCTAGGACAGTACCTGTTCGAGATGAATTGAACAGTAGTCAGAGTTATTACATTTCACCATTGATATGTGAAATTAATGAACTTGATATTGATTCCTTCTCTCATGTCAGTTATGTTGCATTGTTGCAACATTGATGATTAAGTAAGTTAAACCAAGCCACCTTTTTCAATTCTAAGGCATGATGCAATGCCATGATATAGTTACTCTGACTCTGTTTCTCGCACGCGCGGCGCACCAGCTATAGCATGCGCATGCTCGCATCGCGGTCGGATCAAGCGCAATTTGTTTGTCGATCGATGATAGACCCTGTCGAGAATTTCGTTTTGCGCGCGCGGCGCAAACTTATTCTCAGACTTGCTTCGCGGCTTGCATCAGCGGTCTTGCATCGCCAGACATTGTAGGATTTCACCCTACCCTTGCTGGCGGGATTGAAAATCGCGCGCACCGAGGGTAGGGTAAAATCCTACAACGCCAGACAACAATTTGCAAAGACCGCTGATGCAAGCCATGTCAGATGTTATAATGTAATCAGACTTGTCAGATGTTGTCAGATGTTATACCTGACCTGTTTTCTGCGCGCGCGCCGCGCGAGAAATTAAACAGAGGTCTGAAAAGGCGCAATTTTGAATTTGGTCTGGCTTGCCAGATGTTACCTGGCCTGTTTCTCTTGCTTTTGAATTGCCGACACTTGTACTATGATACTTCTTAGCTTAGTTCTTGCACTGTATTCAAAACGTTCATTTATTATCATAATAAATAGTCCACGATAATTTAAACTAAGTATGAAGAAATAATTATGACTAATAGTCATTGACTATGGTTATAAACGTCAAACCAGCCCACTGCCCAGCGCAGCAGCTCAGCTATAATCATGATCATTTGTTAAGATTAGACTAAAACAACCAAAGATTAAGATTTATTGATCGGAGCGAATCAGCGAACATGCAACAGGATGATGCTGCGGATCAGAATACTCAATACAACAAATAGTGTGTAGTCCGTTCTGGATAGTGAAAGAAGTATAAGCATAAAACCAATCAAACTGAGGATATACTTTACAGCTGTAGGGGCATGAAATATCTCAATTCTCAGTCACGTATAATAATCACGAGTTGTTACGTCCAGCAGAATTAGGAACCGGGTCCGAATAAAGTGTAAACTTTGCTTGTAGGGCCTGATGGTCAGAGCCCAGGACTTCATTTGGCAATCTGCCCATGTTCAGTAGCTCCGGTTTAGTGAGCAAGCGTCGCCGGGCTTCCAGTAACAGTAACGGGGCACTGAAACAATGCAACAATTTGAGTGCTCATGCTGTGAAATTGTGCTATCGTACAAGCACCTAAATTAAAAAGTTACAACTCGTAAGCAATCAATATTGTAGTCTTTCTTGGGCGTTTGATACTCGTCTGATGCTTCTCGCTCACAAAAACAGGCAACTGATCATAGATCAATGAGTCAAACAATACAATCCATTCAAGATAATGATATTTCGGCTGGCAGTCGTTTCATCCCGTAAGCTTTTGAAATAATTGAAAATACCTATCGCTGGGCCTGGGAAGAGGGACCCGAGAGCTCTCGTGACCCCTTAACGCTAACGAGAGCAAGATACCGTCCACGATTGTATAAAGCTGTACATGGCATAGAATTGAAGCCGTCGCGCGCGCGCGGCCGGCATTAGTTCCCACGGCTGCGCGAAAGATAGAATGCGACAGTCAATGCGCGTTACGTGAATGACATACAAATTGTCAAAAATCAAAATATTCTGCAAGTTGAAACTCGATGACTGTATTTTAGTAACCTGACTGCTTCAGTTTTCTAAATATAAGCGGGCGATAATATACCTGCAGGTTTTCGAACAAGTGTGTCCGTGTGCACAGTTCTGAGGCGTGTTGTCATGGTTACTGTACCAAATGTAGTCAACCGTTCGCGCATCGTTCTGTATATATGTTGTGATCTCTTTGGTTTTGCCATCCGAGTCGACGTGATCGTACGCTGACCTAATGGAATTGGATAATTAGTTAATTAAAGAGGCTTAACTAGTTCAAATAGGAATATGAGACAATGAAAAATGATGCCTTAATCATAGAGACTAATGAAGGAAATTGGACCCGGGTTTAATATATATACCATCAGTGAAAAAAGAATCGGTAAAACACTGACGCATATTATTGGAAACAACCTGAAGTTAATCTTGTGGGAGATGGATCCCTGCTTGTACGGGTACAGATGTCCACACTTGTAACATTCCATGTCTCTGTACTCTGATGTGATGTGAGTATATGTCACAATAAGTGAAGTTTTTTATAGCACACATGATACAGAAAAGAGATTGGTATTTTTGGTGAGGGGTCCCAAATGCTTTGATCGCGTGACAGCGTTTCTGTATTGTCATTGGTTGTATTCATTTTTTCATACTTTTATTCAATATTGGTCAATCGCTGTCACGTGGTCAAAAACGTTTAGGACACTTCCCAAGAATACCATTCTCTATAGGGCGCAATATTGCTCACAATTTGGATCTCAGTGATGGTGAGATGATGGGTCACAGGAGGAATATACCACAGTATGTACCACAGAATGTACCGCAGAATGAACCACAGTATGTACCACAGTATGGGTCACAGTATGTACCACAGTATGTACCACAATATTTATCACAGTATGTACCACAGTATGTACCANATGTACCACAGAATGTACCACAGTATGTACCACAGTATGTATCACTGTATGTACAACAGTGTGTACCACAGTATGTACCACAGTATGTACCAGTTTGTACCACAGTATGTACCACAGTATGAACCAGTTTTTACCACAGTATGTACCACATTATGGGTAACAGTATGGGTCACAGTATGGGTTACATAATGGATCACATATTGGTATGATGTAACAGTAGTTATCTAACTTTTGAGGATATCTCAAAAATTGAAATTTTGAAAAGCAGCGGTAACAGTAGCTTTCGTTCCAATGGTTAGATAAAATCGCTACTTCACACGCCTCGAGAAATACGGCCCGATACGCACCTCATAGGTGTGAAGTAACTATAAAGTATCACATATGAATGACACAGTATGGTGTCACTAATGAATGACACAGTATGGTGTCACTAATGAATGACACAGTATGGTGTCACTAATGAAAGACACAGTATGATGTCACTAATGTATGACGCAGTATGGTGTCACTAATGAATGACGCAGTATGGTGTCACTGATGAATGACACAGTATGGTGTCAAACCCTGGTTGAGGTAGGATGCTGACTGACTGAGTGAGCGGTGTGTCTCCCGACACCTCCCTATCTCCTCTTCATTCCGTCTCACAAGACCATGCTCGTGAAAACCTAGTGACATGTGGTCCCATAGTCCGGGTCCTATAGTGTGTAGCTTCCTACCTCCCTTCTGTCCTGTGGTTAAATCAGTTACACATATGACACATATGACACACACAGGCACGTAGCCAGACATTTTTTCCGGGGGGGCCCTCGACGAGCGAAGCGAGTCGAGNACACACACACACACACACACACACAACCGCATAGAGTTTGCACTAATTTTCCCTAATAAAATATCTACTTTCTCCAATCAAATATCCATGGCAACTAGCAACCTGATAGAAGTTAATATGATGGTACGCATATTATCTCATCATGATGATTATTAAAACAGCATCAACACAAAATAAATGATGAATCAACACTTATGATTGTGAGTACTATCGACTATAGAAGTTGAACATAGTTAACAATGTTTGTAATTTGATATATGCACATGATAAACCCTTCCTACCAGGGAATTAAACACATATTAACTGACGACTATAATAACGGTACGATATGATATTCATTCGGAATATACTTTACACCACAATGGCAACAATAACGCAAAGATAACGCAACAATAAGACAACAACAATAAGACAACAATAACGCAACAATGAGACAACAATAACGCACCTGATATTTTGTCGGGCGTGAAGTCAGAGTACTGTAATTTGCCATACTTCATGAGGTTGTACAGTGGGGCATTGGGGCAAGTGTTGAAATCACCGCAAAACACCACCGGTATGCCTCCACATCTCTCCTCAGGATTCACCTGTCAGTGTGTCAGTATGTAAGTGCAATCTGTGTAGTGTGTATTGGCATACACAGTTACTGCGTAAGTAATTGTGTGCCGTCAGTGTGAGTACCGCCAGTGTGCTGAATTTCCAAATTCTAAATATCATGTGCGACCGTTTCAGTGATTGACCAAGATATTGAAAATCGGGAAATACTTGATGGCAACGTGATTAATACCACCACTTGATATTGACTGACCAGGTTTTGAATGTTGTGGAGTATGAGGGAGAGTTGTGCCAGCTTAATGTCCCCTCTCCGAGGATTATACAGGAGATGAGTGTTTGCAACACACAGCTGTGAACCATCTGAAAGAGTCCTGTTCAGAAACAAATCTCATAAAGCAATGCAGAGAATTAGATTGACGGATATAAACAGGTTTTGATCAATAAGAAGCAGATTTTGGGCATTAAATTAGCTGGTTCAACATGATATACTAAGCTATAATAGCTGTCAACCTCTACACTGGAGCAGAACAATCTGTGTGCAGTTGGGTTTGTTGAGCAGGTCCTCGCCCGGCACATAGAGACCCTGACTCAAGTTAGACACCAGTTTAAACTTGTCCGCCCTGTACATAAGGAAACAACCATCGTCTTTCTCTTGGTATGGAATGTGTGGCTTCCTCTCGAATAACAGTGCATAGCCTGTGATGATGTGTGATTAGGCATTCAACTAAGCTGGCAACAGAGTGGTCTGTACGGAACCCCATGGTTTCGATTCCTTGTTTAACATGCTGTAGAGCAAGGATCTCCATCGTGTTTGCCATGCTGGGCACACAACCACTCTGTCTTGAACAAAGTCGCTTTTAAAGTTTCCTTGTGCTTGACAACGGGTGCCAACACAGTACTCCATTACAACGAGAAGATGTTGTATAAGCTAGTCTTTATGTGAGAAGAACAGACATTGAGTCACATTGAGAGAAACATGATTTGTGTGAAGCACATGTTTGGCAGTCATTGTTGAGAAGAATGAATCACACTCCATTACATATAACTTTTTACTTGATGAGACATGGTATACCTACGTAGTGATGTGAAATATATACGTTAAGATCTTTTGATGAAGAACTGAAGCTTCACTCATCATTATCCATGATATTTTGGACAGATTTGATACAAACCTTTTGGTTCAAAGTGCTCTGTGAAATAATCAAATATTTGGTGATCAAATTCCTGTAAGCACAATATCTGAAAAGGTAGAGGTTTAGCAATGAGCAAAGACATATCTTGATCACAATACCAGAGATATGCCAATATCAGCTTGAATTAATCAACCCACATCAGCATCGTAAGCTTCTATTTCTTCAACAATTCTCTGAAATCTGCTCTCTTTTAAAAACTCTTCCCTTACATTTCGATACAGATACCTGAATGATCAAGATAATACTTTGTCATATAGTCATATTCTATAGCAAAGTCTTTCAATTCCCAGGAAATCTCATAATTACTTGTTGTTTTCAAGTAGGAGCTGGCTCAGTATGTTGTAAGATAACACAGAGAATTCAAATTTCTTGGAATATTTCTTCCATGGAACAGTTGCTGGAACAACATGACGCCAAACCCGGGATAAGAGGTGTGTGTTCACCCTGAGATGAAAATAGTGTTAACTCTTGAACTACTTTTTGGGAGCAGCTAGATTAACATTAATTTATCCATTCAACTTGAAGCAAGTGAAAGCAATTGTGTTGCTTTAAGCCAGTCTAATGAATATAGAAAGTCCAAAGCAGTGGTGCAAATCCGTCTTTTTCATTGGGGGGTATAATTCGTTCTTAGGGGCATATTTTCGACATTTTCTAACATTGGGGGGGATGGTAGTAAAAAATGTTAATTACTAATTAGATAATTATGATTGAAAATGACCGTTCACGTGAAATGGAACTCATGGGACACATCATAAGAGTAACACAATGACTTTGGGAAATGGCATTGACCATAGTGTAGCGAAATTGATATCAAAATGGGCAAAATTTCTACCGTGTGATCACAATTCCAACGTTCCAAAATGCTAGGAAACGATCAAAAACTAGAATACACTATATCAACTATAGTAGCAACACCGTAGGTCTATTATCTACAGTAGGTATTAAGGTGAAAACGTGATTAGCCTGTAGGGTTAGCTTTGGAAAAGATTAAAGATGTTATGCACCAATTTGCTTGTTTATCCATATACGCATTGCCAAGAGTCCATACATTAATGAGGTTGCTTAGGCAACTTGACACCCTGTCACCTTCCCTTCCCTATCAGAACTAGCAAGTGGTCACTGGACCCATGATAGCGTGATGGCTTATGATTGGATAATAATATGTTCAATAATGAGAGCAGCAGTGCATCATTTCAATAAGGTGCTTATGCAAACAGGGCGGAATTAAGCATATCCTGATAGTAGAGAATCTCTACTATCAGGATATGCTCTACTAGAGATGGTTGGAATTTTGGAGGGGATGATATTTGTAATTATTGGAGGGGATGGCACCAAATTATTGGGGGGGATATATCCCCCCCATCCCCCCCTGGATTTGCACCACTGGTCCAAAGGCAAATACTATAGAAAGTGATGCAGTCTGGAAATCAGGTTTTTTGCACACCAACTCACATGGCCATGCACCAAGATGTAGGGTAGTTCAGTTATACCTTTCTATATGATCATCTGATCCTGTATTACCAGCTAAAACTCCAGATTCCCCAAAGCCCATAAATGCTGCTAAATACAATTCTGATCATGAAATTAAGCCTAGATAGTCAGAATAAGAAATTGTTCTGATAAGGATATACTAATTACCAAATTATCCATAAACACTGTGAGTCTAAGTGACCATAAATTAGGAATTTAAAAGCTCCTCTTATAGATCAATGATAGTGTTGGTAATATCTAAAAGATTTGATAAGCTCATGTACTGATCTTGGGTTCTATCATCAAATCAATCATTTGAGTCATCTCCCTGCCCACAATAAAATGGCAAATGCTGCTTCAAACAATAATAATAATAATTCAAATTTTGACGCCTGCAAACCTGTTAATAATTCAAAATACTATTTTAGTATTTTATTTGTTCAGGCAGTTATCTCACCTCCTAGAAGTTGCGGCCGATATCATCTGACCTCTGTTTTTGTTCCCGCGCTGCGTGACCCAAATACTCCGCGCGCGCTGCGCGTCTCTACGACTTTTCAGTTCACTGAGTAGAACAGGGGCGCGAAACGTGTGCACATCTGACATCTGTTTTTCGCGCGCGCGCCACCGATTAATTAATCGACGCGAATAAGGCCGATTTGACTTGGAGGCTAGGTGTGCGCGCGCCGCGGCAATGCTTGTCAGATTTTATCTGATTGTAGGATTTACCCTACCGTTGGTGCGCGCGATTTTCAATCCGCCCCGATTATCAATCCGCCTGGCCTTGCCAGGGATAAAATTCCGCCAGCAAGGGTAGGGTGAAACCCTACAATTATCTGACCTCTGTTTCTCGCGCGCCTTCATAGAAGGCCGAAACAGGCCTTCGTTTCGGCATTCGATGAAAGCGCGCTGCGCTCGCGCGAGAAACAGGTCAGGTAACATCTGACAAGGCAATGCAGGAAATGGACATGGACAGTGGACAGATAAAATCCGGCAAAAAAGTCTATATGACTTAAAGTTAAAGTTTAAGGATGCTATGATTCATAAATGCATAACATTAACATCATCATAAACTTAAAGATGCAATGTTTGATGCTATTTTGAGTCTAAAATCAATATATAACGAATCAATATATCTAATTGATCTTTTAATAGCACTTGAATCACAATTCTTCAGTAAATAGTACCTGCAACAGTAACTATGTAACATATGAGTGTAAATGAAGCTAAATATAAAGTGTGAAGTAATATGTAGTTAGTGTTACATCACGATTAAGTGTGAGGTAACACAACTCAGTCTTACTATAATACTATAACTTCACCAGTTATACCAACAACGAGGTAAATAATTCATCTTACTTCATCTATATATTCGCTCACGATAGTAAAAATAAATTGTGAATGTAACGTTAGATATGTAACATTACTTTGTTGCTGTACCACGGTTTTGTCTTGAACATAAAACTGAACTCAATACTCAATTCAATCTGCTGTGACATTCGGTTATAAAAAAATATTCACTGAAAATAGGCGCAGACCCAAAAATTAATATTCCTAATTTTTCCAAAACCAAATATGATTTGGTTGTTTNGCGCCGCCGTACCATTTTCACTAGACCCTTGCTGACGCAAGGCGCTTCGCGGCTTGCATCAGCGGTCTAGCATCGCCAGACAAGATCTGACCTCTGTATCTCGTGCGCGCGCAACCGATTAGTTAATCGACGCGCGCGTGCACAGTGTAGAAAATTGACATGACATATAGTATAATGTCAGATGTTACCTGACCTGTTTCTCGCGTGCGCCGCGCGCGAGAAACGAAGGTCAGATAAAATCTGACACATCTCAGTCTTACTAATACTATTACTTCACCGGTTATATGAACAACGAGGTAAATAATTGATAATATAATAATAATTAATTCAACTTATTCTTACTTCATCTATAAATTCGCTCAATCGCTCGACGCTCATGATATTGTAGGATTTTACCCTATCCGTCGGTGCGCGCGATTTTCAATCCTTGCCAGGGATAAAATCCTGCCAGCAAGGGTAGGGTGAAATCCTACAACTCATGATAGTAAAATAAATTGTAAATGTAACGTTAGATATGTAACATAAGATATTTTGTAGCTGTACTACGGATTTCTCTTGGACATGAAAACTGAACTCAATACTATTACTCAATTCAGTCTGCTGTGACATTCGGTTATAAAAAATATTCACTGAAAATAGGCGCAGCCCCAAAATTAACATTCCTTATTTCTGAAAATTCTGTCGTCAGACTCAGTTGTAATTGTATTAACAACTGTATTAACAACTGTATTAATATTATTATTAACAACTGTATCAACAACTGTTTTATCAATAACATGAAGATTCCGGCGACTAATTATAAGCGGCGATTAATTATAAGCCGATAATTGTAAATAAATAAATCTCTCATACGGCTTTCATAAGCATTCAATGATAAAAAGATAAGATTTCCACGAGATATACTTTGACTTTAAGTTAAACATATAAGCGAGGAAGTGATATTATAAGGAAATGTTCGGAATGTTTTCATGTATACCCATCATCCACGCCATCATCTCCTAATCATCTGCTAGTCCTATCACCCATCCTCTGCATTCACTGGCACTGATCACCGTCAATGTGAATCTGCACGACCATCGTCCATATAGTGAGGAAGACCAATAGGTAACAGCCGTATATCATGTACACACATGTCACCCATAACCCATGTGTAATGAACCCGTTATACGGATGTGTTTTTAACACGTGTGTCTCTGTTTCATGCAGTAATAATCACTCTCTCTCTCATATTCTCAGGAATGGTCTCTGTACGGTAGGGGGAGCGGTGGGGGGAGCTGTGATGTCGTCCTTGCTCCTCATATCATACTTCTGGTTCGTATTTGCAAAGTTAGGATCCACGAAACTGTCACTGTCATCGCCCGGGCGACGGCCCATTGTCGGATTTGGACTCCGCATCACCACCTCCTTCACATCATCATCCGAATCATCGACTTCGGGCGGGAAATCGGGCATTTTATCGGCGCCCGCCTCAACCCCCGATAACCGGTAACTGCTGAGTTTGTTACCGTCCACCGCGAAATTCTTCTTCAGCCGCATGTTGATCTGATAGCTGTATTTCTCCTTGAATCCGAGTTTAAACCAGAGAATGCAGCATAGGAGGATTAGGATCAGGATAATGATGAGGATAATCACAAAGATAACCCCGATGTAGAGAGATCTGTTGATCTCGATAGATTGTGTGGGCAGGGAGATTATATCCTCTCCAATGAGACAGGAGGATGTGCAGTACACTTGCTGGATATTTATCTGGGGGGGGGATGATGAGTCACAGATCTAAAGGATTTGTCAATTATTAGAGAGGGGATGTGTCAATTATTATAGAGGGGATGTGACAAATATAGAGGGTTATTATATGGAAAGAAACGGGCACAAAGTGGCCTAAGTGTCATTGATTGAGCATTGTCTTGTGAGCAATGGTATAATTAGAGTGGACACTCACACAGCCATAGTGGAAATTGGATAGTGGACATGGTGGCTTTGTATAATGAACATGCTAATTCCAATGAACCTCCCTAAATCTACTATAGGTCTAGTTCTACTATAGACCAAGTTCTACTTCTACTATAGTCTATAGATCCACTATATAGTTCATCACTTGTTACGCTGATCGTTACTAACCGATTTGTAAGTGTACGTGACTTCAGGAGATAGTCCACTAATGAGTGCTCTGTCCCCGAAATAGATGGTGAGGTTACACCGCTGAGCCTGGTCTGTGCTGCTGCAGATAATCTTCTTTCCCTCGAACCTGGGGGATAATTAGATAATTAGTCAATTAGGGTAGACAAAGGGTGGAATACTGATTGTTTGTATGTGTCACTGCCAGGTTATAACACATCCTGACATGATAATGATATCTGGCACTGGTTGCAAGGGCGCGTGATATATCACCTTGTTTTCACACCACATTTCTCATCAATCACGCAGTACATTATCACGCACAGTTTATCACGCAGTACATTATCACACCCAGTTCATCACGCAGTACATTATCACGCGGTACATATCACGTACTGTTACATCACGTGACACTCACCGTACACTACTGCCTGGTCGTGTTTCAGCTATGAACTGGAACTCCTCCGTATTATTACACCTCAGTGTCGTGTCTGCTGTTATCTGGAGGGGGTGGGTGTGACGTCACAAAAAAACAATAGTTACTGTTGCCTGATTCCATGTCAAAGTTACCATGGTATCTGTTACCATGATCAAAGTTACCATGGTAACTGCTACCGAACTCAATAGATACTTACCCGTCGCTCCCTCATTGGAATAAGGTCCTGATCATACTCGTTTTTGAAACTGATCCTTGTTTGCGCCGGACCTGTTCCCTCCAACATTATGATGGACGTTTCCTCATTCAGCTGACAGGGGGAAGCGTGTTATCGTATGAAAATTATATCAATGATTACTCATATATGAGGAATTGTCAAGAAAAGGGCGTGGCACGTGGCACTGTTTTACGACATCCCCATATACATTTAGATATTAGAATTTGTTTGCAGGAATTGAGATCAGCTATATTTGAGGAGAGTGTATAATATTCAGAACATACCGCTGGGTCGATGCAGACGACGTTGGAACCCTGCCAGACGGAGGCGATGGCCGTGGCGCGCGCCACTTTCGGCTCCACGAGGTAGATACCGATACCGTTACACGAGTAGTACGCTTCCTCTTCAGTTGTAACCTGTGTAACGGGTGTGTTACAATATGAAACTGATAGTGATGGGAGGGAATTGAAGTTAACAGGAAAATACACAGGAAATGACCCGCACAATGGCTCCTGTGTGTGCGGGTTTAGTACCTTGCGGGTTTTTTAGTACCTTGTGAATAGCCCTGAACAAGTTGCTCTCCACAGGATCTATAAACTGGGAGTTGACCCTCACACCATTCCTCATCCAGTAAATGAGGTGCTTGTAGTCGTCAATACCAACGCACGTGAGTTCGGCGGTGCCCTGTGCGATGGCGCTGTACGCTGGGATATACGCCGCTCGCGCCACTTCGTCTTGTACTGTGGGAGAGGGTATAAGGGCGTGGCAGTGGCGAGGGGAGGGGGTGAGAGGAGGGAGAGAGAGAATGAGAGATAGGATGTGTGAGTGAAGGGGTACGAAGGGATGATTTTGGGAGTGAAGGTCGTAGTGATAGAGGGTGGGACGATGACATGAAGGGTGTGTACTGTGCAGGGAGGGTGTGGCTGTTGCGTGAAACATGTGGAGAGAGAAGATGGTGTGCACAGCAAAGTGTGGCCCGTACACACAGAGAATGGGGAAATAGCTGGTGAGGGGGTGTGAATATCTAGGGGTTATCACTAGCTAAGGGGATTTGGTGTTGGGGTGTGAACACTGAACTGAGCTTGCAAACAGAGAGTGTGATGGGAGTGTGGAGGGAGTGTAATGGGAGAGTCGAGGGAATGGAGCTTGGGGTGCGTCAGTTTAGGAGATTGAAGTGTTTGGGGACAGGCTACATTCGCAATCTAGAACTCATGATCTGCGATCATGTGAAGTCTTTGACAATGATAAGTGAAAAGTAGTGTTGATAAGTTGATTAGTGATAACTGTTTGGATAATCACATTTAAGTGGATTCGGTTAGATTGAACGATGCTTTCATACATGTCAATGCTAAAAGTTTGACCGAACTTCCAGCGGTTTCCATTAAAAACGCTAATATTCAACTCTGCATGCATTTTAGACTTAATGTTAACCTTTGATAACTTTTATGAATCATAAAACTAGGCATTATTGTGATTCACTATGAATTTGAATTGTGATTCACTGATTCACTATTGAGTGCTGCTCCATTGCTCACTCTCACGCTACCTGGGGTGAATCCTAGCAAGCGAATTTCCGGCTCTGAAGCGTTAACTAATTAATGGGTAATGTGAAATATTGGGTTACGTAAAATAATGGGTTTCCCAATATAATATGGGTTCACGCTTCACATATAATGATCACCATAATGTGAGGGGTAGATCTGGCTAAATAGTGCAATTCATTGCTTAGTAACTTCCGCGAGACAACAGTAAAATGAGTTAACAAATCCTCGATTAGGTAAATTCTGGATTGGGCGAATTAAATAAACTAATGACCAATTTTATATATTACGAATGAACCGTCGCAGAGTTAATCCAACACTTGCCCAATAATGAGCTAATTTAACCAACTCTTAGGGGAGGTAATTAACAACTAATTAACAACTAATTAGCGACTTACCTGGAGTGTATCCGGTACTAGAGTAGAAGAGTAGTGACAGGAGGATAGCAGATGTGTAACACATGGTCTGTAACGCTAAACTAGGTGAAGTTTTAGTTCAGTTAGAGAATAGAGTAGCTCAATTCCCATATAATACTAGCAATCGACGAGCATAAAGTCTAATGAAGGAATCAAATATGACAGTGAACTGTGAACAGTCGTTCGGAAGCCAGTGAAACAAGTGCAAGTGGATGGTCACAAAAATAATATGCCTGAAATTTGAAAATTTGCAATAGTATTGAAAAAAATATTCAGTGCACGCACGACTGCGGCAATTGTAAGGGATATACTAAAATCACAAATGCATGCCATACTTCAGTCTCATCAAAGATGTAATCATAGAGAATAGACTGTAGGATCACATCATTCAAAATGATTGGAAAATAATCGAGGATTTAGTAAAATGAGTGAAGTTCCGTGGTGACTCACAGTCTCTCCCAGCAAAATATAATGTCCATGTCTAACTCTGTATATTATGAGAGCGCGCGGGCGGGCGGGCTATAATAGTTAGTGTGTCAGTCCCTCAAAGACCAGCTCTATCTCTCAGTTAGAAGATTAGCTCTTAGACTTCACCATAATTAGTGCAGTCACGTGACTTGTGAATCATGTAGTGCATGTCGTATCTCCCTCTCAATAACAATACTATATAGTTTACAAGCTATATCATACGAGTCGGATTATAATACACGAGATCTCCATAGTCCTTCCGGAGACAGGCGTGTTTTACACGGTGTGTGTGTGTGTGTGTATGTGTGTGTGTCCTCTGTTTGTGTATGTTTGTGTGTGTGTATGTGTGTGTACCTGTGTGTGTGGGG